>CM066051.1:88683581-88903104 GCA_033557465.1 Ichthyophis bannanicus
ATCTTTGGACAGAGCAAGAAGAGGAGGGAGGAGAGTAGCTCTGATATACTGATCTGTTATTTTTAGTCTATGGATGCTGATGTTGGGTCTGTGCAGGCAGGAGCTGGTTTAGGATGCTGGCTGTTGGCTCCTGTGCTTAGAGCTCATTGATTACTATTCCTGGGTGCGAGGGGCCCAGTCCCTGGCTTCTGGACGTGGCTTTTACTTCACATAGACACAGCGGTAGCAAATATAAGCTCTGAAAAGGTGAAGCACAGATGGGCTGACAGGAGAAATGAAATGAAGAGCTTGGGTCTGGACCTCAAACTGATGACGGGATTAGAAACTGTTGATGGATAGATGATAGAAGGGGTTGATAGCTGGAGCCCACTCTGGGCAGAGAGGAGCTATCAGTGGAGCGCCTTGGGGATCGGTCCTAGGTCTGGTTCTGTTCAACATTTTCATTTGTGCATTGCAGAGGTTATTAAAAAAGATTTTTGTGTTTGCAAATGATTCTAAGATCTGCAATGGACTGGATACCCGTGAGGGAGCAGACAGAATGAGGAGTGAATTAAGAAAACTTGAGGCGTGTTCAAATGCCTGACAATTAAAATTCATTGCAAAGTAATGTGGGATGATGTACGTGGAGTGGAGAATTCCAAAGGCAGGCAAACGGTTCATGCACATGGACCAGGAGAGAGACCCCAGGGTGAGAGTGTTTGAGATCTTAAGGTGACAAAACAGTGTGATAAGATGGTGGCCAGAGCCAGAGATGAATAGAAAGGGGTATAAACCAGCTGAAGGGAACATGAGATATACCATACTGGGTCAGACCAAGGTCCATCAAGCCCAGTATCCTATTTTCAACAGTGGCCAATCCAGGTCACAAGTATAGTGTGGGATAAGCACAGAGGATGCTCAGTGTTGGCAAAGTGAGGCTGTATTGCCCTGCTCTGATATTAAATTCAAGATTAAACAGCCACACGTGCATGGTATTTAACAAGCTATTTAATATGACAATTAGCTAGACAATATAACAATAAGTTAGTGATATTACAAGGACCATAGTCGGAGTGATATTACAAGGACAACACATAGAATAATTGATATTGCATCTCCAAACTCCCTGACATCATTGCAGGGCAATAAAACAATGCACCACCAAACTCCCTGACATCATTGCAGGGCTGTAAAGCTTGAGATAGGTATAGCAGATCCATAGCTCTGGGAGGTGGTGAGGGTAATGTCTGGGATAATCATAGATGATCCTCATTGGTGAGGGAGTGAGGGGTAAAGCCTGGGATGGACACATAGGATCCTCACTGGTGGGAGAGTGAGGGGTAAAGCCTGTGATGAGCATAGAGGATCCTTAGCTGTGGGAGGTGGTGAGGGTAATGCCTGGGGTAATCACAGAGGATCCTCATTGGTGAGGGAGTGAGGGGTAAAGCCTGGGATGGACACAGAGGATCCTCATTGGTGAGGGAGTAAGGGGTAAAGCCTGGGACGGATACAGAGGATCCTCATTGGTGAGGGAGTGAGGGGTAAAGCCTGGGATGGATACAGAGGATCCTAATTGGTGAGGGAGTGAGGGGTAAAGCCTGGGATGGATACAGAGGATCCTCATTGGTGAGGGAGTGAGGGGTAAAGCCTGGGATGGATACAGAGGATCCTAATTGGTGAGGGAGTGAGGGGTAAAGCCTGGGATGGATACAGAGGATCCTCAGTTGTGAGGGAGTGGGGGGTAAAGCCTGGGATGGATACAGAGGATCCTCACTGGTGAGGGAGTGAGGGGTAAAACCTGGGATGGATACAGAGGATCCTCAGTGGTGAGGGAGTGGGGGGTAAAGCCTGGGATGGATACAGAGGATCCTAATTGGTGAGGGAGTGAGGGGTAAAGCCTGGGATGGATACAGAGGATCCTCATTGGTGAGGGGTAAAGCCTGGGATGGACACAGAGTATCCTCATTGGTGAGGGAGTGAGGGGTAAAGCCTGGGACGGATACAGAGGGTCCTCAGTGGTGAGGGAGTGAGGGGTAAAGCCTGGGATGGATACAGAGGTTCCTCATTGGTGAGGGAGTGAGGGGTAAAGCCTGGAACGGATACAGAGGGTCCTCAGTGGTGAGGGAGTGAGGGGTAAAGCCTGGGATGGATACAGTGGGTCCTCATTGGTGAGGCAGTGAGGGGTAAAGCCTGGGACGGATACAGAGGGTCCTCATTGGTGAGGCAATGAGGGGTAAAGCCTGGGATGGACACAAAGGATCCTCACTGGTGGTGGAGTACTGGTGCTTTTATGACAGGGATGGAGAATGGGTAGAGAATTGGAAAGTTCTAATGGGCGCTTTATCTGAAGCTGGTTTCCCTGTTTCTTGGAAAAAGAGAGAGAGAGAGAGAGAGAGAGAGAGATGGACATTTGTTATCTTCCTGGGGAGACACTGCATTAGTGATAGATGTTATTTATAGTCTTTGCATTAAATTATTTCCTGACATGTCCAAGCTCTCTGCTTTGGGACTCTGCTCTGAGCTGGTTTGGCTGAAAGCTTTCACTTCATCCATTACTGACTTTTAAGAGCTGTCCAGCAGATTCATGCCTCAGTCAAAGCCCCCCTTGTCTCCAGGAGTTTGGCCAATGGTGTAAGCTACCCCCATATCCTAAAGGTGGGGGGTTCCCTGTACCCGTTCCCTGAGCCCTCCAGTCCTAGAGGAGTCAAGCTGTGTATCCCAGTGTCCTTCCCCTGAGTTCGCAGTCCTAGAGCTCTCTCCAGTGTTTGCCTGATCCTGGGTCCGCAGAAGCTGGCCCATGAGAAGCGGTAGAAGGAAGTAGTGAGTTTTGCAGTAATATCTTTATCCGAGCTAAAGCTTGAGTGCTGCTCTTTGGCTTACACATGTGAAATGTAGCATAGTGCTGTTAGCCTGACCTTGGTGGGAAGATGCTCTGTCTGAAAGACGGGAACTAGGAACAGCCTCTCCCCATGATAAGAAGCAGGGTGTGTGACACATCTGCCCTTCCTCTGCCCTTGGAGGTGGGATAAAGGGATTCCCAGCTGGTGTAGCGCTCTGATAAGACTGCCCTTAGCTACATGCTGAAACTTGTAACATGACCGTGGCGGCGGTGGGGGGGGGGGGGGGGAAAGATGAACAGCACAACTACATTCCCCTGCTGTTATCATTCTCCACACATCACAAACATGCAGCGTCCGGTGAAATAAGAGGGGGCAGAGGCTGTATCCGCTAGCAACATTGATCTTTCTTCTTGTGAAGCATTTTCACATTACTAAGCATATTTTATTTATTTAAACTTATTTTTATACTGCCTTCCTACTATTCAAAGCAGTTTAGAAAGGACCAATAAGCCTAACAGAGCTTTGATGTACAGAGAACTAGTAACCTATTGATAACAATAACCATTTTTCTCTTTCGCTACCCTCCTTCACCCTGCACCTGGAAGGCTGCACTTGCTCTTCTCCCGTGAAGCCCCCGGTGCCCTCTTACCCCATCTCACCCCATGATGCAGCTTTTCAAGCCCATTCTGTAATCTAGTGGGAGCAGGTCAGAAGGTGGGCAGCTGTGCTGGAGAGTCTGGGACTTAACCTCTCTCTTCGCCCTCACTCCCCTCTGCAGGCAGAATGATTCCTGTGGCAGAATTTAAGCAATTCACGGAACAGCAGCCAGCCTTCAAGGTCCTGAAACCCTGGTGGGACGTCTTGGCAGAGTACATCACCATTGCAATGCTTATGATTGGTGTCTTCGGCTGCACCCTACAGGTACTTGCTGGAGGGAGAAGGGGAAAGGTGAATTGTACGGTGCAGATATGCCCTAGAAACAGCCAACACTGTCCTGTTATTAGTCTGGACATCTCAACACAGCCTACTGAGAGATCTCACCCCCCCTCCCCTACCCCGCTCCCCACACAGTAACTCTTCCCAACATTGTTCAATGGCAGCCCCCTTTTTATATTTCTCTTCCCCGCTTTGTTTACCTCAGTAGACGTCAGCGGCATCACCAGGGGTGGACTGACAGTGATCTGAGTTCCCAGGCCATAAGGATCAATGGCCCCTAACCACCCATCTAACATAGATTACCAGTTCTGCATCTGCCGTAGATATTTCTAAAGCTTACTTTAGACAAAAAAATCAATGTAGAAATAAAAAGTCATTAAATTGTGCTAGACTTGAATATATATTTCACTGTGAATAAAAAAGATTTTAACAGTTATCATCATAATATAAACAGATTTTTTATCGTATGTTACCATATGCTTATATAAGCATGGGGCACTTCATAGTGTCAAAAAGCAAATGTTATACAAAATAATGTATTACATTTTCAATTTCAGATTCCAGCAGTGACATCCCAATCCTGAGAGTGGCACCCTGTGATTAAAACTAGCAAATCTATCCTTTTTATCACACCTCCTTCATTTCATTACTCGTTCCAAACCAATCGAATGCTTTGGCACCATCCTTCCCAAGTCAGGTGTACACACATATTAGCTCTGCTCCGCCTGCTTTTCCCACTTGCCTTGATTGCCTGCAAGACAAACCCAAGGAGGACATGACGGTAGGGCAGGCGGCGTATCGTTAACATGTGAGCAGCAGAATGCAACACATGATAGACTCTGAACTCTGTGCAGCAGGGACTTAAAATCAGTAAATGCATGCCCTGTTAATAATACCTGTGGAAGGGACAGAATGAAATAGTTTGTTATAGACCCAGAAAAGAATGAAGCCTCATTAAACCGAGCCTGAGGTTACGCCATACAGAGTAGCACAGTAGATATATGATGTACAGTTACCTGTCCTAAGCAAGCAGGAAATGGCAATAGATGGAACATTTTTACAGGTCTTACCTGCCATTCGATGCATTATATATAGTGTTGCTACGAGTTACTTATAGTAGGAGAGAAAGCTGTTGCTGAGCACAAACTAGCACCGCTGCTAGCCTTTAATGTACTTGATCCATTTGAAGAGGCGGCCCTCCTGGGATGAGCCAGAACTGGAGCCGGTGGGGGGGGGGGGGGGGTCGGGAGGGGGCTTCCTGATCAACTAGTGCTGGAACTGCTCCCTGAGGCAGAGGGACCAGAGCTGCCTGGGCTGTGTCCATGTCCTCTGCCCGCAGCTGGAACTGAAACAGCCACAGTTCCTACATGCTGCTCCGCCATGCCCCCCTCGACCTGCCACCCACACCCCTAACATCAGTGCAATGTACAGGAAGAGGAAGGGCGCTCTAGCCACATCCAGTGGCCATGCAGAGCTACTCTGTGGAGTAATAGCATCACCTGTTATGTATATGCATCTCGAGGCAGTGTGTGAGCTGATAGTGCAAGGCTAAGGTGCCTAGGGAGAAATCCAAAAGCTGAGAAATGTTGCTGGGTCTATACAAATTGCAGTTAGTTTAATGTAGACCGATGCCAGGTTGGTTGCAGCAGGCTATGACATCCCAGAAAACAACCTAGAGATGCCAAAGGTCCTGTTTTCAGATAGTGCATCTGTGTTATAAAACCAGAAATATTTAAGTGTCCTATTATTTTGCTAATTGAAAACAAGTGGGGAAAGCATGAAGAGCATGATTTCTGAAATTCTGTCCACCTCCTACTGTGAGTGCCTGCACACACCATCCGTAGCGGCATTGCCTCTATATATGGCGGGATGTATTTATTTTGTGTGTGGTTGTAGCCTGGCATGTCTGCATATATGTGTGTGTGTGCGCTTGTGTGCTAGATGGAGGCTAGGGGAGATCAGGCCCCCTACTGCTGTGGGTCTTGGGGCACTACCCGATTGCCTGATCGTTCAGTCTGCCCCTGGTAGGGTTACCAACTTTTTCACCGAGAAAAACCCGACACCTGTGGCTCGCCATGCTCCACCCATTCTCCGCCCCTAGTCCCACCCCTGCCCCGCCCCCAGCCCCACCCACAAAAATTACCGAGGATACGTGTAGGCTAACTTCCTTGGTCAGATAATAATTAAACTAGGAACCCCAAAATCCAAACATGAAATGTACAACACTGGAGAAATAAAACTATAAAGTAATTTCCTCTTGCACTAAACAAAAACACAAAGATGTTATCAATACACACTTCCCAGACCAAACATATTCCAGCTAATAAATTCAAAATAAAAAGTATTTTTCTACCTTCTGTTTGGGCGTTTTATTTTTCAGTTGCAATTGCTCCAGTCACTTTCTTCTGGTTTCTTCGGGTCTTCTGCGAGCTATCCATTTGTCCTTTCTTCTCTTTTAGATGTTTTCCATTCTCTCTCTATTTCTGCTTTAACATACTGATTGTTTCCCTTTTGCTCTTTCCCCCAATTCTTTCCTTATTCCTTTATCATCCATTTAAATTTCACCCTTCCATTCTCAAGCCCCTCACTCTCCCAATACCCAGCCCATCATAGACTTTTCTTCCACACAAAATATTTTTCCCCTCTCCACTCATTCCCCATCTATTCTAGTCCTCCCCCAAAATCAGTTCCCTTATAGTTCTAGACCCACCCAGCATCCACTCCCTTCTAATCCCATTCTCCCATGCCCACATCAGCCCATTTCCAGTCCTATTCCAGCTCTTCATCAGCCCATTTCCAGTGCTAGCCCTCACATCACAGACCATTTCCAGTCCTAGCCCCCCCCAATCACAGCCCATTTCCAGTCCAAGTCCCCCATCACAGCCTATTTCCAGTCCTAGGCCCCCCCCCCATCACATCCCATTTGCAGTCGGAGTCCCCCCGCACCATCACAGCCCATTTGCAGTCCTACCCCCCCCCCCCCCCCACTATCACAGTCCATTTGCAGTCCTAGCCCCCCTAATCACAGCCTATTTCCAGTCCAAGTTCCCCCTCCCTCCACCATAGCCCATTTCCAGTCCAAGTTCCCCCCCCCCCATAGCCCTTTTCCAGTCCAGGTCCCCCTCCCCATCACAACCCATTTCCAGTCCATGTCCCCCCCCCAGAGCCCTTTTCCAGTCCAGGTCCCCCCCCCATCAAAACCCATTTCCATTCCATGTCCCCCCCCCCCCCACATAGCCCTTTTACAGTCCAGGTCCCCCTCCCCATCACAGCCCATTTCTTTCCAGTCCAATGCCCCCCCATAGCCCTTTTCCAGTCCAGGTCCCCCCCCTTCACAACCCATTTCCAGTCCAAGTCCCCCTACTCACAGCCTATTTCCAGTCCAAGTTCCCCATCCCTCCGCCATAGCCCATTTCCAGTCCAAGTTCCCCCCCCCCCCATAGCCCTTTTCCAGTCCAGGTCCCCATCCCCATCACAACCCATTTCCAGTCCATGTCCCCCCCCCTCCCCAGCCCTTTTCCAGTCCAGGTCCCCCTCCCCATCAAAACCCATTTCCAGTCCATGTCCCCCCCCCATAGCCCTTTTACAGTCCAGGTCCCCTCCCATCACAGCCCATTTCTTTCCAGTCCAAGTCCCCCCCCCCCATAGCCCTTTTCCGGTCCAGGTCCCCCCCCCCATCACAACCCATTTCCAGTCAAATTCCCCCCTCCTAGCCCTTTTCCAGTCCAGGCCCCCTCCCCCATCACAGCCCAGGCAGTCCTTGGCCTCCCCCCCCAGAAACCGCGGCTGTCTGAGGCTTTAGAGGGAGCCGGGGAAGCCCACGCGAGGCCCCGGCTCCCTCTGAACAGCCGCCAGCGTGAAGAGCCTTTTCCTTCACGCTGGCGGCTGTTCCTGTGAAGCCGCGAATGCTGGGAAAGGTTAAAGGGCATTGCCTTTAACCTTTCCCACCAATCGCGGCTTCACAGGAACAGCCGCCAGCGTGAAGGTAAAGGCTCTTCACGCTGGCAGCTGTTCAGAGGGAGCCGGGGCCTCGCGCGGGCTTCCCCGGCTCCCTCTGAAGCCCGCCGGATTGGCAGAAAAGCCGTTTTTTTTTGCTCTGGCCGCTCCCGATCTTGCGGCCAGAGCAAAAAAACCGGCTTTTCAAGGGCCGGTTTTGCCTCTGCGCCGGCAGCCGGCCTGGCCATGGAAAAACCGGCCAGGCCGGCTGAAAACCGGCCAGTTGGCTACCCTACATGGAAAAACCGGCCAGGCCGGCTGAAAACCGGCCAGTTGGCAACCCTAGCCCCTGGGCAACACCCCTTAAACATCTCTTTCCCTTATCATTCACCCCAATAGACTTAAATGGCAATGAAAAATCTTCTGTAGTGCTCTGAAAATATTTGTGAGTTTAGATCTTGGATCCGTTTTGGGGTTGTGAAGGAGTGGGACAGTGTCCACACTACTGTTACACCACAGCCTTCCCGCGGCACTGGTTCCGAAACTGAATATTAGCTCACTTTATTTAATATCCTACTCTTCCCAGCCAGAGAGAAACTCTCTAACCAAATGAGTTATGAAACAGACACCTTTAATTAAAATAAAATGGTGAAATTTGAAAAAGTGCCATGGTTTTCATTTTGAAAGAGCTGAGGGGATATTTGGCCTGGATTCAAGATGGCTGCCAAGTATAGCCTACGCAGCGACGTGATTGCTAAACTCCAGCTCTTTCTGCTGGCAAGATGGAGAGAAACCCAGACAGTGGATTCATGACTGGAAGGGATACAGGCAGGCAGAGAGGATATCTGAGCTGCCAAAGGGCGGTTCTGCTCTAAGTGCCATTTCCTGCCTATGGTCTGCAGCAGGACAAATTGTTAATAAAACTGATCATGCTTGCCAAGACTTTCTCCTCTCTCTTTCTCATTCTCCATTCCTTCTCTTCTTTCCCCTCATGTTTCAGTATTTAAAGAGGGAGGGGACCGAATCAGAGAAAGGGGCTATGTGCTACCATCTATATCCTGTGTGTTACAGTGAGCAAAACAGGGGAGACCTGGTCCTGAGAATGTATTGGGGGTGCTCAGGGGTGAAAGGTCTGAGCCCCTCACCCACTGGGCCTCTCCTTCTTTCTAGGTAAGAGTAGGGGTCATGAGGGGCACCGTACCTAGTGTGTACTGTGCAATCCTCTGCTGACAGATGCGGTATTTGTGAGTGAGCCCTTCAGAACTCCACGCCTGTACACACACACTTACACCTGACGCATTCCTGCAATGTGCGCACACAGGCCTGCTCACCGCACTCCGCTGTGTGGGTGGGTGCAGACTTTCCATGTTACCCCCAGGCCCCTCCACTCTGGGCGCACCCATCATTTCTGTACTTACATCCCCTGTATGCCCTGCACAACTAGCATTCATCGTTCCCAGTCCATTTGTTTGATCGTTTTAATGACTCCCCCTTCCCTCTGCAGGGAGTAATTAAAATTGTTTACTTATACAAAAGGAGGTCTATAATGAGGACGGCACATGTTGTGCTTTCCGTGTTTGTGTGTGTGTTTAGTTAGGATGTGTACTAACCTGTTTGACTGTCGTTGCCTAGTTTGCTTTCCTCCACTGCACATACACAGGCATTCCCAGAACTGCCAAGTTACCCGGTTCCAGGAGAGAGATGTTAGTCCAGTCTTGGATTTCGGAGATCCTCATTCCAATGCATTGTGGGACCTGCTGCACGGATAGAATCAGGGACTCCAAATGCCGCCCTGCTTTAAGATGCAAGTTTAAAACGAAGCCTAGCCAAAATGTCTCCCTCCTGGAACTGGGCAGGTTGGCATCTCTGCATTTATTTTTGGGTATGGAGAGTGGGGATGGGGGGGGGGGGGGGGAACAGACAGAAGGAAGAGATAGCAACATCCCCAGACTCCTGGCCTTTCAGTCATCTTAGAAGTCTGCTTCCCACACGGTAGAGAGGGGAAAAATTCATGAGCCTTTTATTCCTGGCAACTAGATTTTTGACTCCTCCGACTGCCTTCAACAGTTTAAATCCCCACCTGTCCACTGGGCAATTCCCATATTTCCAGGCACACAAACTCTGGTTTCCTTCAGAGGCCGGTACATGTCTACCTCTTTGTTGGCTACACGGCCTCTCTGTTGAGTAACATCCAATGTTCCCTCCTTTTCCAGGACTGTGCGTGCCCCCTCCATAGTTATCTTATTTTTTTAACACAGAGAATCACAAGTTCACTCCATCTGTAGATGTGCTGAGATGTCCAATCCATGTTGTGTTGGGCTGGCTCAAAGACTGGGCAGCAGGGCTACATGCAACTATGAAGGTCACCTGGGTTCAATTCCCGGGGCTCCAGCATCTGCCCTTTAGCCTGGCCAGGTCTTGAGATGTTGCCGAGGTGGTGCTTATGGACAACTTGCAACAGCACCACCTATGGAAGACGTTTAGGATGGACACTTCCTGGGTTCCAGAGGGAGTCGGAGTCTGTAGGGCTTGGCTATGGATGGTGGCCATAATGAATGGAATAGATGCGGGGGATATAAAACCACAGGAAGTTAGAAATTAATACACAATATTAGACAGGAAGTAGTTTCCTAACAGGACGACTAGAACGTGTCAAAAAAGCAACAATGTTATGCCTATTTCAGAAAGGCACTAAACCACCAAACCAAGGTAGCATTCAAAAATCAATACAAATGAACCCAAAATGCACAGAACACAGACCCCCCCCACACACACATTTTTATGTTTTTTTTTTAATTTGAAAATGCTCCACTTAAAATAGCTGAACATTGTCTATATTTCTTATTTGGAAAACACTCCTTTTAGGATGTCCAAAAATCATCTGGAGATATCAAAGAGCTCATTGACCTATATATTGCAAAGGTCTGCTTTAAAACTACTCACGTCAACTCAATTGTCTCCAAAATAGAGCTTGTGTTTTCAACCATGTGCTACAGAAACAGTAAAAGACACGCAACACCCACACACAGTTTTATGATAACTGTTTTCTGCATGCAAAACGTTTTTTAGGCATGGAAAAAGCTTATAAAATTACTTCCACAAAGTTTACAAAACCACAGGTGTAGTTTAAGACGGGTGTGGTGTGCGATACCCCACCCCAAATGTTGCAGGCGCTAATGACGATCTGGTACCCCTGCCCCCACTGTCAGTATGACTTCCTTGCCCTTTGCCCATGCCAGAGTACGATGGCAAATTACACTGATGTACAAACCCACTGATATTTCCCGTCTTCCGTTCCTGTTGTAATAACAGAAAGTCGCTTGAGCTCTTGCTTGATGCTGACATTTCTGTACGTGAAGATTTTCTGCGCTTACCCCGGGCTACACTTCTGCCACCCAATGTTGGAGGTACCTGGAGGAGGAGGGGGTTGGGGGATGTCAGGGCCCACTCTGGCCACCAATGACTGGTTTGGTGTTTCAGGGGGGGGGTGTCAGGGCCTTCTAGGGCCACCAATTATTTGTTTGGGCTAGGGGGAGAGCGGGCAGGAGACCAACCAGCGTGTTTGCTTTTTACTATCTCCCTTTCTGCCAGGGAGGAGTAGCCTAGTGGTTGGGGCAAGGTACTTCAGGCCAGAAGGTTGGGAGTTCAAATCCCACTAGAGGACAGGAACCTTGGGCCGGAAGGACTGGGGTTTCTAGTCCCACAGATGCTCCTTGTGGTCTTGGGCAAGCCACTTAACCCTCCATTGCCCATATTCCCTGTAAGTATTAGTGTATGTGTCTCATATCCCTGCATGTTAAATGTATCCCCCAATTGTGTTGTGACCGCTTTGATTGAAGGATAAGGCGGTATACAAAACTGTCTAAATAAATAAATAAGTGTGTGAGCCAATCCCTTGTCAAGCACTGGCAGGACAGGAAATGTTTACAAGCATGCCAGCACATGGGAATAGGTGACAAACATAACGCAGGTCCCTGTGCACGTGTCCGGCTTCCTCTCTTTGTTTAACGCAGTCTTTTTGTGCACGGCTCATTTGCATTCTGTTTTCTGATAGCGTCGCTGAGCAAAACGTCTGCGCTAAACTTGAATTAGGAAGCCCAGCACCAGAGCTTTAGTGCTGGGCTCTAGCACAAAGTTTCTCCATCGAGCCGAGAGGCGATTCAGTGGGTAATTTCAGAGTTGCTTGAGTCAGTGGAAAGGATGTGCTTCCTTTCATTTTGAAAATAATCCCAGGAAAAGTTTCTGCAAAGAAACTTTTTCAGAGTTAAACTATATGCAGACTATGGTTATAGTTACCCCCATGAACCCTCGTATCCCTCTGCTTCTGGCCCTTTCTGCCACCCCCCCCCCCCCGTCTCAACCCCATTAGTCCGTATTACCGGAGCCCCCCCCCCTCTCCTGGCCAGTACAGAGCAGCTTCCCCCTCCCCCCTCATGTGGGAGTATCCAGGATGCTAGACATCCCTGCACTGAACCCTTGTTGCCAGGCCCTTGACCCATGTCTCTGGCTCATTACTCATTCTACTCTGCCCTCTCTTGCAGATCAAAACGTCATCTGCAACCAAAGACACCTTTCCTCCTAACTCCTCTGCAATGTCACTTATGACTATTGCATGGATCGGGTCCTAGGATCGATCACTAAGGTGCTCCACTGATCACCCTTCTGTCCTTGGAGTGCGCTCCAGTTACCACCAGCCTCTCTCATCTATCACTCAAGCAGGTTTTAATCCAGTCCACTGCCTTGGGACTTATGTCCAGGCTGCTCAGTTTATTTAAGAGTCTCCTGAGCGAGACAACCTCAACGTTTTTACTGAAATCCATGCATGCCACATTCAGTGCTCCCCTTTGATCTAATTTTGTTGTGAATTAATGAAGGTTCATTGCACTGTAGCTGTAGTAGTCACCCAGTTCTGAATGAATTTGAAGGTCAAAGGGACAGAAGAAAACTTCCAGGTTCTAAAGAGAGCCCTTCTCTGCATCTCTCACCAGTAAATATGCAGCAGACAGGATGGGTCCAAATAGTAATGAGATCCAAGCTCCAGATCTAACTATTCATGCACCCCTTCTTTTTCTTTCACTTTTCAGGTAATGCAAGACAAAATTATCTGCCTTCCCAACCATAGCTCTGCTGATGGCATCTTGGACATCACATGTGAGAAGTTCGCCAAGAGGGCATTCAATGTTTCAAAGGAGACCCCTCCTGAGACATCTTCCAAGGCAGAAGTGCGGGAGATGAATGGTCTGAAGAACAATCTAGACATCCAGCAATATAGTTTCATCAACCAGATGTGCTATGAGACAGCTTTGCATTGGTACGCCAAGTACTTCCCATACCTGGTGGTCATCCACACCCTCATCTTCATGATCTGTGGGAACTTCTGGTTCAAGTTCCCTGGGACTAGCTCCAAAATCGAGCATTTCATCTCCATCCTGAGCAAATGCTTTGACTCTCCCTGGACCACACGGGCCCTCTCTGAGGTCTCTGGGGAGAACCAAGAAAAAGTGAACCAAGACTTGGAAAAAGACTTCAAGCCAAGCAGCCTAGAGGAGAACACAGAGGTCAGCCCCACCAAAGATCCATCCATTGTGCCCATCCACAATAAAATTGTGGCAGAGAACTCTACAGCAAGTCTGCTGGACAAAAAGGAAGGAGAGCAGGCAAAAGCCCTGTTTGAGAAAGTAAAGAAGTTCCGCTTGCATGTGGAAGAGGGTGACATCCTTTACTCCATGTACATGAGACAAACCATCCTCAAAGTATGCAAATTTCTCTTGATAACTATTTACAATGCAGTTTTGGTTGGAAACATACACTTCATAGTTCCTTGCAGCGTTAAGATGGAAGACATGACTGGCTATGACAGCTTTTGCTGCAACCACACCAAGGCACATATCTTCTCCAAGTTGGCCATCAGCTACATATGCTTTCTGGGGGTCTATGGTCTCACCTGTTTTTACACGCTCTACTGGCTTTTCCATAGGCCCTTGAAAGAATATTCATTTAAGATTGTGAGAGAGGAAACAGGCATCAGTGACATTCCAGATGTAAAGAATGACTTTGCTTTCATGCTCTACTTAATCGACCAGTATGACTCCCTTTACTCCAAGCGTTTTGCTGTCTTTCTCTCTGAAGTCAGTGAGAACAAACTGATGCAGCTGAACCTGAACCATGAATGGACGGTGGATAAGCTCAAACAAAAGCTCCAGAAAAACGCACAGAACCGGCTGGAGCTCCATCTATTTAAGCTGTCTGGTCTCCCAGACACCATCTTTGATGTAACAGAGATAGAAGCCCTCAAGCTTGAGCTGATCACTGATATTACGATCCCACCTCTGATCTCCAAGCTGGTCAATTTGGAAGAGCTATCCCTATATAACTGCCCTGTGAAGCTCCAGTATGCCTCTTTGACTTACCTCAGGGACCACCTCAAAGTAGCTAGGGTAAAATTTGAGGATATCAAGGAAATCCCATTGTGGATTTATAACCTACGGGGCCTGGAAGAGCTCCATCTTATAGGATTTTTGTCTCAAGATCTCTCCAAGACAATTTCTCTTGAAAGTCTTCGTGAACTGAAGAACCTTAAAGTTCTGCTTCTCAAAGGAAATCTGTCAAAAGTCCCTCCTGCTATCACGGATGTGGCGACCCACCTCCAGAAGCTCTGCATTCACAATGATGGTACCAAGTTGGTGACAGTGAACAACCTGAAGAAACTTGTGTACCTCCGGGAGCTGGACCTGATCCACTGCGACCTGGAGAGGATCCCCCATGCTATCTTCAGTCTGACCAATCTGCAGCAGCTAGACCTCAAGGAGAATTGCCTCCATACCATTGAAGAGATACTCAGCTTCCAGCATTGTCGTAAATTGACTAGCTTGAAGCTTTGGTACAACCATATTGCCTATATCCCTGACCATGTCCGGAAGCTCAGAAGCTTGGAGGAACTCTACTTCAACCATAACAAGATCTTAATTCTGCCTACGCAGCTTTTTCTTTGCAACAAGCTAAGACATTTGGATGTATCCAATAATGAAATTCGTGAGATTCCACCAGAGGTGGGAATACTTCAGTGCCTCCAGTATTTTGCCATTAACTCCAATTGCATTGAGGCGCTACCCACTGAACTTTTCTTCTGCAGGAAGCTCAAAACTTTGAAGGTTGGGAACAATAGACTTAATGTCCTCTCTCCTCGGGTGGCCAATTTGACTTTGCTGACCAAGCTAGAGCTGAAGGGAAACCAGCTGGAGGTTTTGCCCTTGGAGATTGGTGAGTGCATATCGCTCAAACGCAGTGGTCTCATTGTCGAGAACGCCCTTTTTGATCTATTGCCCTCTGAGATTCGTGAACGCATGAGTGAGGAATAAAAGAGGGGATGTTGTGTCCTACGGAACTATAAACCAAAATGGCCAAAGAGGAAAAGAGCAAGCACAACCCATCCTTCCTATGGGCATGGACAGTATTATAGGGCATTTGTTTTTTTAATTGTATTTATCATTGATGGAGATATTATGTTTTATACAGGTTCCCCTGGAACCAATTATTGTAACAAAACACTGTCATTATTTAATATCAGATCTACATTGACTAAGAGAAATCACTGCTCTTTTGTAGAGTTTGTCTAGGATGTCTCTGTGAACAGCCCTGGTTATGGATCTTCCCCACCTTGAGTCATCTAGGGGAAGAAATGTAATGCAGTGTTTTTAGTGTGCCCCCCCCCTCCCCTTCTCTTTGTCCATTTATTTTCATCTAGCTAGAGCCTTGGTCTTTATAAAGCACCCTTCCACTCCTGCCAAACTTACTTTCTGCAGGGAAATCTGTGATAAGCCCCCTGTTCTCCTAAAAGACTTAACAGATTTTGCAGTGTGTTGTTATGCTGCCTTAATCAAATCGTACCTCTTGTCATTGATCTCAGAGAAGCAGTTGGAGGGCCTTTGAGAGTCATTTAGGGGTGAACCACGTGTACATGTTCCTTCAGCTGTTTGGAGCTGATAAGAATGTAGGGAGATGAGGGAACACCGAGTCTGGCATTCCAGTATGATGTAAAAATGGAGCTCGGTGCAATGGCATTGGATTAACTACAAGAGAACGTCCCTGCAGGCCTCTATGCACCAGTGTGCTGTCTCTGAGTTCAGCCAGTTGGAAGTTTTGTCTCAATCTGTGCAACAGATGGGGGTGCTAGGCTTTGACTCAACCATATTCTGATCTGGTGGTGTATGGGAATCTGAACATTGTAGGATGTCTCTCAAGAGGCCCAGAGACAACTAAGGTCAATGATACATACTGTGAAGGAAACCAACTAGGAATTGTTTCTCCCACCCCCCTTCTCCCCCTACCCCTCCCCCCCACCAAGGATGTGTTGGGTCTGGGAAGCTATTGTATTCAAATCCTGAGCTTATATGGATATATAAATCTGTTCTCTCTGAACTACGGTTACCAACTCACCCTAGGTTGACCAAATATGTTGATCCAGTTCTGGTTCTGCTCCAGTGCATGCAGGGATTTGTGGTTCTGGTTTTCTTAGTGGAAATCAGTGGGAAAAAAAACAGATCTACAAGCCTGTGCATGAAAAGAAGAAGATCAACTCGAGGTAAGCCCATTTGGTTGACCTGGGATGAGTTAGCAAGTGTCCTTCCAGTCCATGCTCAGTCAGCATACTCTTCAAACACTATTTCAGCTCCTTAGTGGGCATCCTGTCATGGTGTTATCAGGCATCAGCGCAGGTGGCCAAAAGGGATCCCTCTTTTTTGTGATTGGGAGGCATAAGCTTAGTACATCTGGACTGCTGTTCTTTGAGTTTCACCATTCTGTTGGGGAAAGACTTGGTCTAGTATTTGCAGAACAAACTAGTTTCTGAAGGTCTCTTTTTTAACACAAGTTGACTTAAAATAGTCATTTTGTGGAAAATAAAGTCTAGGGTTGCCAGTGTGTTGCTGCTCTGTGAGTTTCTAGCTCTGCTCAGTTTTGACAGGTTAAAATCCTTTGTTTACATACATGGGTACTGCAAAGTGAAAACAGAATGCAAAGCTCAGACTGCATTTTATATTTTTGTGGGAAGTTGCACCAGCTGACGTTTAGCTATAACCAGTAGACAACAAGCTGAGTAATCAAAAGATTTCTCTGTAATAACAAAAAATAAATTAAAAAAACCTCATGATGCTGCTTAAGAACTAGACCTTCCTGAGTCCATTAGTTTGACATTGCTGGGACGTTGCAATCCTGCTACTTGAGGATGGGGGGGGGGGGGGCAGGCAAATACTTTCATGCACTTGAGCGACATGTATAGCCATGCTGCTTTTCTGGGTCCATATCATTCCAGAACAGGTGGTAATATGGAATTTGACAACAGGACTGATAAAACTTTCAACCAACAATGGTGCTTGTACAGAAATGAGGGAAAACCACAATAAACGTTAAACTCAGCTAATGGTAGTTGTAGCTGTTACTTCTAAAAATCCATATATAAGATACATAAAAACAGAAGCTAATTTTGTTAAACAGAAGATATATTTTATTAAACACACAGAATGACTATATTTTGGCAAACGTTTGCATCAGTGGTACAAAAGTGGATATATAAACATATACTGTACGTACAATACAACAAAATCTTATCTTTGAACAACCTACCAGAGAAAGAAATTTCAGAACTTATATGTGAGAGAAAACCCAGCGACTTCCCTCATCTTCCTATGCCTCTGAATAGATGTGAGCTATCTAGCATTGCTCATTAAGTAGGGGTATGCAGGCCAAAAAAATTGTTTAGTTTCTTATGTTGTTTGCAGGGTTTTTTTCATTTTGTTTTTGTCTATTTTCATTTCAGGGCAAATTTGTGGCTTTCCCCCATCTCTCCAAAAAAAGATCAAAAGGTTACTAGGGGTTTCTGGACAAATGAACCCGCCCCCCCTTTTTTTTTACAGCTTTGTTAATAGTTGTCATGGGCTGGCCTCAAACCGCAGTCCCTTGGGTTGGAAGGTGCTGGTCTTTCAAAAGGAGCTATTATGTCTTCTGGGGCTGGTGCTAGTCAGCCTATTTTTAGCTATGTCTTGTATTTCTTGTAATATTAGTTCCTGTTTCCTGAGTGGCCCAAAGTCTGACTGATCATAAAAAATCCTTCCTGACTTGTTTTGCCTTGTGAATCTATTGACTCATACTCTAAGAGGCTTACTCCAAAGATTTTTTTTGTTCCATGTTCTCAGCACTGTAAGTTCTGGGAAAAGTATCCTGGAACCCCTGTTAATTTTTTTCCTTGTTTTATGCTTGGACTTCCAAACTTGAATCCTCAGATCATCTTCCAAGTTACTATTAAACTATCAGAGACATTTACGAAGCCTGCTCCAGATCCTTGCTGGCCACTTAGACATGGCTTCACAGAATTTCTGGCATAAGAACACGGTACAAGAAAAGTCTTTGGAGTAAGTCTTGAGAGCATCAGTCAACAGATTCACAAGACAAAAATCCAGGAAAGAGATCAAGAACAGACAAGGAAACTTGGGCCAATTATGAAACAGGAAGCAATATTACCAGAAATAGAAGACAGAGCTAAGGACAGGCTGGTTAGAGTCAGCCCCCAGGGACATCATAGCTCCTTAAGAACATAAGAAATGCCATACTGGCTCAAACCAAGGTCTATGAAGCTCAGTATCTTGTTTCCAACAGTGGCCAATCCAGGTCACAAGTACCTGTCGGGTTCCCAAAGAGGTACATAGGTTCCAAAATGCTTATCCTGGGATAAGCAGTAGATTTCCTTGGTCCTCCTTAATAATGATTTATGGACTTTTCCTCCAGGAACTTGTCCACATCTTTTTGAAACCTAGCCACACTGACAGTTTCTACCACATCCTCTGGCAACTAAGTCCAGAGTTTGTGTACATAGCGAGTGAAAAAAATAATTCTCTATTATTCTTAAATGGGTTACATTGTAGCTTGTATGTCCCCTAGTTTTCCTACTTTTTTATGGAGTAAACAACCAATCTACGTTTACCTGTTGCACTCCATCTGTTAATTATAGACCGCTATCATACCTCACCTCAGCCATCTATTTTCTAAGTTGAAGAGCCCTAACTTTTTAAGCCTTTCCTCATAGGAGTATTCTTTCATTCCCTTTACCATTTTGGTGGCTCTTCTCTGTACGTTTTCTAATTCTGCTATATCCTTGGGGATCAGAACTGCACACAATATTTACAGTATCTCACCATGGAATGATACAGAGGCATTATAATATCTTTGGTTTTATTCTCTATTACTTTCATTATGATTCCTAGCATCCTATATGGTTTCTTGCATTTTGGATTGAAATAATATGAAATGACATGGGAAATGGCGCTGATATTTCCCACGTCTCTTTCCTTGATGTACTCTTCTCTTCCCTTGGCTTTCAGTAGCATCTTAATGCTGATGACTCCCAGACGTGAAATCTCTCTGGCAATCCAGACCCGGATCTCTGCCTGCCTTTCTGACATTGCTGCTTGGATGTCTCACTGCCGCTTGAAATTGAACATGGCCAAAACTGAGCTTTTTATTTTTCCCCCTAAACCCTCCTTTCTTCTTCCTCCTTTCTCAGTTTCTGTGGATAACTCTCTACTTCTCCTCAGCTCGCAACCTTGAGGTCGTCTTTGACTCCTCTCTGTCCTTCTCCACACACATCCAACTGATAGCTAAAACCTGTTGCTTCTTTCTCTATAACATCAACAAAATTCACACACTACTAAGACACTTATCCACTCCTTAGTCATTTCCCGCCTAGACTATTGTAACCTACTCCTTGCTGGTCTTCCTCTGAATCATCTCTCTCCCCTTCAATCTTTTCAACACTCTGCTGCGTGGATAATTTCCGCCAGCCTCATCATGCTCATATTACCTCTCTTCTCAGGTCACTTCACTGGCTCCCTATCCACTTCCACATCCAGTTCAAACTTCTGCTGCTAACCTATAAGTGCATTCACTCTGCAGCTGCTCACTACCTTTCCTCTCTTATCTCTCCTTACACCCCTCCTCAGGAACTCTGCTCTTTTGGAAAATTGCTTCTATCTGTGCCCTTCTCTTCTATTGCTAACTCCAGACTTCACTCTTTTCACCTTGCTGCTCCTTATGCCTGGAACAAACTATCCGAGTCTGTATGTCAGGCGTCTTCTCTGACCGTTTTCAAATCCAGGCTGAAAATTCACCTCTTCACTGCCGCTTTCAGATCTTGACTCATCTTATCTCCTTTGTGTTTCCTCACCATTCCCCCTAGATGTATCCCATGTCTACAGCTACTGTGGTGTCTGTCTTGACTAGATTGTAAGCTCTGATGAGCAGGGACCATCTTTTACATGTATCTATGCCGTGCTGCATACGTCTTGTAGCGCTATACAAATGTTCAGTAGTAGTAATAGTAGTACATCTTGCACAACCCTACTCATAAGTGCATCCTTCTCAGAGAAATTATGTACATTAATTTATTTATTTTAACCCTCGGATACACTACCCCCGGGTCAGGGGTGACCCGGGTGTCGGTTTTTGTGTTTTTTCTTCAAAATGGTAAGGAATTGTATTTTGGTACTCTAGGTATTCCTCAGCGAACCATTTTAAGTATTTTCATACATATGGTTTGCAAAAATAACGTTTTTATACAGTACTGCAAGCTGCTGAACAAACAAGGGGTGATTTTCGACACTCGCACAATAACACTCTCCATTGTTTTATAGCAGCAACGAAAGTCACCACTCCAAGTCCACATTACAATCCTGTGTCTTCTAACATCTTGCTTACATTTATGACATCACCTGACATCAGTTCCTTGTTTGTTTCTGTGGATTAAAATTTTTTACGACAAAGGTAAACAATGCCACACCCGAAACGCTTTGTCACAATGTGCATCATGCCATTACTTGACATAATGGCACCATACTTTGACTGTTGCTGTCCACCTAGCGAATAAATATAGAACTATTGTAGTTTGCAAAGCGTGCAGTGCTGCACAACATTTTTAAGCTTGCAACTGAATAGTTAACAGGTATTGACATTATGCGGCATATATCTGACCTTGTACAACTTGTCCTGCCTGATCTTGGCTAGCATTGCACATTATTCACTTGAAAGGGTCAATTAATAACAAGTATTATAAAAAATACATAAAAGTATGTCTTATTCTTCACAATTTAACCATGTTTTACAAACAAAAGTAGATGTTTCACCATATTTCTACATATGGGTCAGGGGTGACCCGGGGGTAGTGTATACGTGTCAGTCGATTTACCAAGTGTATCCGAGGGTTAAAATGATTTCTTTTTCTGCAATTACAATGTTCTTGGTAAGTTACAACAAACTTATGCAATTTAATTGACTTACCACATTTTGCTTCACATAAACATAATTACAACTATAATTAAACTGCTTGGACTTTAATTTCTTCTGAAATTCTAATAAATCAATCATATGAATTTCATTCGGAGGAGTGTTCAGGGCACTAAGAGAAAAAGCTTGTCTGCTTAAAAGTTGCTGCATTCCCTTTTCTACAGAAGGTGGCGCAAGCGAGCACTACAGCACAAGCCAAATCGGCCTGATGTAGATGACTGAATTAATATCAACTACCTGATATTGAACAATGTCAAATTTTGAAGACTATTAAAAGTAACTTTATGTCAACTGTATGCAATAATCAATTGAGGGCCAATGAAGCTCCTGAAGTACAGAAGTAACATGGTCAAATTTAGGTTTCTTCAATATTATGCGAGCTGCCACATTTTGTATCATTTGCAATGCCTTAAGAGATGATTTTGATAATCCATTGTAAATTACACAACAATAGCTGTAGCACGGAAATATCAGTGATTGAAAAATTGTTCTGAAATCATATGGATCTAAAAATGGACAAATCCTACACAAGATACGCATCTTATAAAATGCCACTTGCCTGACCTCCTTGATCGGTGGTCACATCGCCAGTTGCCTTAAGACTTTTCCGTCGGTCTTGTATTGCGTGTGCTGATTGATTCCTGTTTATACCGTAGAGTTTGTTACAGGACATCTTTTCAAAATGTCCAATAAACTCAGCAGAATCTCCTAGTCCTCCTCCCAATCCCCTCTTACAGAGAAATCCTCTCACATAAAGATGTTTTGGGCTCCCGATGTGTAAGGCAAAATATTAAACAGCAAAAAAAGAAGTTTGAAAATGTTTGGCAGTCATTTCCCTCAGCAATAAGCAAAGGAACCATTTAATATCCACTCCACCAAAACACACACAGGGGATGGACGTCTCGTTGGGTATCCATCCCCGCTATTCGTGCCTCTTCCCGGTCCCATTTACCTTCCCTGCGTCTTGTATGGGGAAGGTAGATGGGGCAGGAAAGGGGCAAATTAGGGACGGCATTAGGGTGGGCAGTGGGGGGTCGTTAGCCCTGGACATACAGGGCTGATACTAATGTCGGCCCTGTACGTCCAGGGCCAGCAACTTGCATGGGGGCATTATTCCACCTCCGAGGTGGAATAAGTTCCCCTATTCGGTGGGGAATGGCGGGCCTGGAGCACGGATGGGGCAGGGGGGGGCCAAGGACATTTCCCACAGCCTGACCCTGGCCTTAGGAGGCCAGTTCGAGGGTCGGGCTGTGGGGAATTCACTTCTGGAGCCGGCGGCTGGGGATCAATGAACCCCCTCCTCACATTTACAGAGTCTAATCCCATCTCTGTCCCTCTTACCATGTTACTGAGACCCCTCCTCATATTCACAGGCTGTAATCACCTCTCTGTCCCTCTTAGTGTATCACTGAGCCCCCTCCTCACATTCACAGCCTCTAATCCCATCTCTGTCCCTCTCACTGTGTTACTGAGACCCCCTCCTCACATTCACAGGTTTTAATCCCATCTCTGTCCTTCTCACTGTGTCACTGAGCCCTCTCCTTACATTCACAGAATCTAATCCCATCTCTGTCCCTCTCACTGTGTCACTGAGCCCTCTCCTTACATTCACAGAATCTAATCCCATCTCTGTCCTTCTCACTGTGTCACTGAGCCCTCTCCTTACATTCACAGCCTCTAATCCCATCTCTGTCCCTCTCACTGTGTTACTGAGACCCCCTCCTCACATTCACAGGTTTTAATCCCATCTCTGTCCCTCTCACTGTGTCACTGAGCCCCCTCCTCACATTCACAGAATCTAATCCCATCTCTGTCCCTCTCACTGTGTTACTGAGACCCCCTCCTCACATTCACAGGTTTTAATCCCATCTCTGTCCTTCTCACTGTGTCAATGAGCCCCCTCCTCACATTGACAGGCTCTAATCCCATCTCTGTCCTTCTCACTGTGTCAATGAGCCCTCTCCTTACATGCACAAGCTCTTATCCCATTTGTACCCTTCTGGAAAATCCAATCACTGACTCCATTAATAAAACTGGAACATCACAGCTCATGATTGACACTCACTGATTCTTCATGAGAATTTTCAGAGCTAAAAAAAAGTAGTGACTTTTGCAACCTGTGCACAGCTTATTTTAAACCACCTGATTAGGCATGAGACTGTCCAAAACAGTAAGCAAATGAAAGAAAACAGGTGCATGAAGATATCTGCAAATAACCAACTCTCTGATGGTTTCAGGAATGTAAAATCACATTAATTCCTTTACTCTTTAAAGGAGTTGAATTCATCAGTGTAAAAAGCCTTAATTAGGTTGGTTAAAATACTGCTATCCTGCTGTCTTCAATCCTGCTATCAGTTCATGACACTGGATTGAGTTGTTGTCTCTGGGGATGTCTACATTGTTGTTGTTGTTAAGTGCCGTCGAGTCGGAGTCGACTCATGGTGACCCTCTGGATAGCTATCCTAAATTGTGTTCGGTCTTGAGTCAGGCGGCTCATTGTTGACAGACTGGTACCCGTAGCTGCTGTTATTGTATCGATCCATCTCATTGCTGGCCTTCCTCTTTTGCGCTGACCTTCTATCTTGCCAAGCATGATGTCTTTCTCTAATGATCTCTCTCTTCGCATGATGTGTCCAAAGTATGAAAGTCGAAGTCTTGTCATCTGAGCTTCTAAAGAAAGCTTAGGTTTGATCTCCTCTAGTACTGACTGGTTTGTTCTTTGGGCAGTCCATGGTATACACAGTATTCGCCGCCAGCACCATAATTCAAAGGCATCAATTTTCTTCCTGTCTATCTTTTTCACTGTCCAGCTTTCACATCCATATGATGTTATTGAAAATACCATGGCTTGAACAAGTCAAATCTTTCTATGGAGAGAGACATCTCTGCTCTTGAGGATCTTATCTAGGTCTTTCATAGCCGTTCTGCCAAGAGCAATGCGTCGTCTGATTTCTTGACTGCTTGCTGCTTCTTTATTGATAGTTGATCCAAGTAGGTTAAAGTTGTTCACAATTTCAATTTCTTCTCCTTCAATGATGAACCTGTTGATTATGCCAGTTGTCATGATCTTTGTCTTCTTTACATTAAGGTGCAGGCCCTTTTTGAGACTATGTTCTTTGATTGTGAGAAGCAAATGTTTCAGATCATCTTCACTTTCAGCCAGTAATGTGGTATCATCAGCATAGCGAAGGTTGTTGATGAGTCTTCCACCAATCTTCACACCTCTGTTGTCTTCATACAATCCTGCTTCTCTGATGATTTGTTCTGCATATAAATTAAACAGGTAGGGGGAAAGTATGCAGCCTTCTCTTACACCTTTGTTTATTTTAAACTATTCTGTTTCTCCTTGTTCCATTCGAACTGCTGCTTCTTGATCAATGTATAGATTGTGCAAGAGTATGATTAGGTGTTCTGGTATACCCATGCTTCTTAATGTGGCCCAGAGTTTCTCATGGTTTACACGGTCAAAAGCCTTGCTATAGTCGATAAAGCACAAATAGATATCCTTTTGGTATTCTTTAGTCTTTTCAAGGATCCATCTCACATCCGCAATTATGTCTCTCGTTCCTCGCCCTTTCCTGAACCCTGCTTGCACTTCAGGTAGTTCTTGTTCCAGGTATGGTTGTAGTCTCTTTTGAATAATCTTCAGTAGAATCTTGCTGGCATGTGGGATCAGAGCGATTGTGCGATAATTTCCACAGTCAGTTGGATCACCTTTCTTTAGTATTGGTATAAACACAGATCTTTTCCAGTCAGTTGGCCATGATGTTGTCTTCCATATTTCTTGGCAGAGCCTTGTAAGTACGGTAACAGCTGCATCAGATTGCTGTAATACTTCTATGGGAATGCTATCAATGCCTGGTGCTTTGTTCTTTGATACAGCTTTCAATGCTGCTTTAACTTCTTCTTTCATCACCAATGGTTCCCAATCATAAGGTACAGGTTGAAACGGCTGTTGGTCCACTTGATCTTTATCATATAAAAACTCTGTATTTTCCTTCCACCTTTTCTTGATTTTCTCAGCATCATTCAACATAGAACCTTGTCAGACGGCTGCCTAGGGAGAGAACTTGCACAATCTTGACGATGCATATATTCATATGATTCTTGCAAAGTATTGTGGGTATTGTAGTTCATTCACTCCCAAACACAGCTGATGACAATAATTTGAGTTGTGAAACCAAGTGGTAAGATCAATAAAATAGTTCTTTTATTGATGGGGTTTAATTCACCCAGCACATGTATGCTTGATAGCACTATAAATGAGGTTACTTGCTTGCAGTGTTTAAAATGGATAACAAAAAGTCACAAAGTAAACCAGAAAACAACCTTCAGCTTGTCAGGCAATTAGCTAATGTTTTCTTAGCAAATAATTACCAAATACAAAGGCACAAAGAAAAGAATAAACTTTGCTGGTTAGGTTAACTTCTGCTTATTTTCCACGCCGATCTCAGCAGTGATTCTCCCTTGCTCACACACACAATCAGGTGCAGCCCTAATTACTATCAATGGACCAGCTGAAAGCCTTTAGCTGGCTGGCTGCTACTGTGTGAGCCCAAATCCTGCTTTAAGAGCTGTTTGCAGTGGAAATAAAGAACAAAGTTAGGTTTCTTTGTGATGGCTGATGTGTTTGCTCAGAGAAAGCTAGCAATAGCATTTAGATAGAGAACAGTCCATCTAAACTGTATTTTCATCTGCTGTATCAATCCCTTCATCAATCAGCATATGGTCAATATCATACATTGGCACAGATGAGTCTTTCATTAAGGCACTATCATGAGAATGCTTATTCCCTTGCTGCCATTCTCTATTATGGATAGGGTCTGGATCAGTGTTCATACCTGAGCCTCTCCTGCTATCATTATTCTCTCTGTATAGCCTGGCCAATATGTAATCCAATTCTGATGTCCAGCCTTCCAATCTTGATCCCTGGACACTGGATCTTCTCTCACATACCTTCTGGCCTTGGTCTGAAAGTCCCTTCCACATGCAGTCTTCTCTCTTCCAGGTATCCACTGGTGATTCCTATCTCTGCCACTCCATTCCTCTGGCTGAATCCAGTCCAATGGACTCTGCTGGCTTTTGGAATACCTCCCAGTATGAGTACTGCCTTGGAATCTCCCAGACCTTCCAATGGCCTTTCTTCTCTTCCTTCCAGAGAGTTTCCTTCTCTCTCTATCTGCGTGGCTTTTGCTGAAGCTGTTCTTCCAACTGTTGCTGAAACTGGGCTGGAGCTTGTAGTAACTGTTATCTGAAGAATAAGCTCTATTCTTATTCTGTCCTAATGTGTGCTGCTCCCTAACACAGCGCAGCTGTGTTGAATCAGGCCCTGCCCTTTGAGATGAGTGCTTAGGGATTACCTCATAGCTCTCTTGATTGCACACACATTCTCTTACTTCAGCCTCCCTCATGGCTGCTGGAAACCTGGTGCATTCTGGGACTGGTAGTCTTTTATGTGGAAACTCTGTTTTCTTGCTTCTACCAGAACTGACAGGTTGCTTGTTCAGAGTCACATCATCTTTTCTATAGCTCCTACCTGAGCTATGATAAGCTTCCTTATCACAACCTTGAGCATCTTGTAACATTCCAATTCGAGGCTGGAACTTTTTCTTTAACTCTCGTAGCTTTAGGAAAGCCGATCTTGTTCTTCCTCTAATAGTTTCTGCTTCTATTTCCTTGCACGCATCATTGTAGTACTTTTCCTTGTCCTGTCTTGCTGCACGTTGGAAATCTCTGTTGAGTTCTGTTATTGTCTTTCTTTCTCCTTTGGTTTTAGCTTCTCTGTGTTTCTGGGCAATTTTCAGAGTTTCTTCCGTCATCC
This sequence comes from Ichthyophis bannanicus, assembly GCA_033557465.1. Taxonomy (NCBI): domain Eukaryota; kingdom Metazoa; phylum Chordata; class Amphibia; order Gymnophiona; family Ichthyophiidae; genus Ichthyophis; species Ichthyophis bannanicus. The sequence goes on from CM066051.1 coordinate 88,710,423, forward strand.
ATTTTGGCCGTTTTTGCTTTTTTACCTTTTGTAGAGACTTCTCGCTTTCTTCCAACACAACCTTCTTGATGTCATTCCATAACTCTTCTGGAGCTCTGTCATTTGTATCTAAAGCAGCAAATCGATTTTGCATGCAGTCTTTAAATTCCAGTGGTATATTCTCAAGGTCATATTTTGCTGCATTCATGAGTGGTTTGCTCTTTTTCAACTTTAGCTTGAGTTTGCATACTAGTAGTTGATGATCTGTACCACAGTCAGCTCCAGGTTTTGTCTTTGTTGATGTTATAGAACGTTTCCATCGTTGACTTCCACACATGTAGTCAATTTGATTTTTATACAATCCATTGAGTGAAGTCCATGTGTACAGTCGCCACTTGTCTACATTAGGGAGAAGAAAGCAATACTTGTGATGACTCTTGCTCAGCACTCACCATCTCTTAGAAAACTGCCAGAGACCTTTCCAGTAACATGGGCTGTTGTTTATTCTCTAAAAATCAATTTGTTGACTCCAGACTACTCTCCTGATCATGGCTCTCTCATTACCAAGATGAAACTAGCCAGATTTTCAGAGTCGATTTAGGCTGGAGTGGCTCAGTGAAAGTGTCAATGAAGGTATAGATAAGAGATTTGTTATCTGGATTATTAAATGATACTTTCCCTGCCCTATAGTCCAGAAAAATCCCCAATACCCTTGGGTTCTCACTCAGGGAAAGCTGGGTTAAGGAGGCATTGAGAGCCCAATATCCACCCCCACACCATAGAGCCACTGTCCAGTATCCCACTTTCGGTGATGCTGTGACTGTCCCCTTCCTGCTCACAGAATCTTTACACCCCTCCCCCCCCCCAATCTCCAGTCACTTTCATCATCCACCTCCACCTTCCAGTAATGTCGCCCCAAGGTGAAGCCCTCACACCCCAGCACAGAGGGATAATCAACAAATCTTTCAGGATTGCTTGGCAGATCCTGTGGTGTTTCTGTCTGCGTGACGCTTTTCTGATCCTCGGACAGGATGAGAAGAGAGTGAGCAGTTTCCACTGCAGGGCAAAGAAATATTAATATTTCATGTATTTATTATGATGCATTAGCTGCTTTTATGATGAGATTCACCCAAGATGTTGTACAACTGGTATCGCTTGATATAGACAACTTACATTGCAGTAGCAGCAGTTAAATGACCAAATGTTACTATAATACACAGAACAACGAGGTAAACTTACAGAGAGGCAAATTAAATCCTAGTAATAGCAGTAATAGGATACAGGGTCAGTGATATACAGATTAAACAAGCACAGTAGAACATTCATACCACAGAAATATGCTAGATAGCAGTAAAATACCAATGAAACATCTTATTTGGCCACTTGACCCCCAAGTGGTAATACAGCAAGATTACCACTAGAGGTCATGAGCACCATTTTGAATGTGGAGATATTGAGAACAGGAACGACTGTGCAAGTTGCTGGTGAGCAGGGCCGGTGCTAGGGTTTCTAGCGCCCCCCTGCAACCTATAAATCGGCGCCCCTCCCTCATTATTATTAATGTTGGCTGCACCCTATCCTCCTTTTTCCCCAAACCGCTTTGTGAACTCTTTTCAAGTGATATTAATATTTCTCCTTCAAATCCAGCGTTATAAGAAAACTGCAGCAAAAGAGCAAATGTATAACCAAAATAAAAATACTTAGCAGTAAATACTTAGCATTATACAAACAGGCTGGGATAGTCCAAAAAAATTCTGATTCTGGTCATCTAACTAACAACAACATAAACATTCTCCAGTGCCAGGCATATTGTGAACTAATATAAAACACTGCAAAAGTCACTGAAAATCTACAAAGTAAAATCTACCATACCATACCAGCATGCACTTCCAAAACTCATAAAATAAGGGGCCTACCCAGAAAAAAGCAGCACTACAAATACTGCAATGGACCCCAAAACCTCCATACACCTATTTGAAAAACTGTACAGGTCAAATTACTACAGTACAGATCCCTACGTACAAACTCCATGTTAATGAACACCTGGCCTTGGTCACACACTCAGAACACAGACCCTCACCAAGTAAAGAATAAGTGACCACAATCTAAAGTAAAAATAAAAATACATAGACAAAAATTAAAATGAAACCCCAAGAAGCCAGACTCCGCATGCGGTGCCACACCAGATAAGAGAGGCAGTTCCCCATACTGTGTGAAATATAAAGATAGCGCAAAGTCCAATCATTAAATTGAAAATAAAATTATTTTTTCTCTCTTTGTTGTCTGATGATTTTTGATCATGCTGGTCCTGATCTGAGGTTTCTGTTTTCCTGTCTTCTCTTAGCTCTCTTTTATGGTATATAGTCCATCTGCCATTTCTTGTCTCTCCTTTTGCTTTCTTCATTTTCTTCGATCAGCCTTTTTTCCAGTCCCAGTAACCCTCCCCAGTATCAGCCCCCTTTACAGCCTCCCCTCCCAGTACCTTCCAGTGTCAACCCCCTTGCATTCCCAGCACCGCCACTGGTGTCTATTCCCTTTTAGTTCCCCTCCTTCTCCATTGTCCAGCCCCTTCTAATCGAAATTCCACCCCGGGTATCAGCAAACCTCCAGTCCCAGTGCCCCCTCCTGTGTCAGTTCACTTCCAGTCACCATCTCCTCTGTCCATCTGCCTTCCAGTGCTATCTCTGGGTGTCAGCTCCCTTCAAGCTCCCACCTTCCCTCCAGCCTCCTCCTTTCCCTCTTTTCCGCTCCCTTCCAACCCCCCATTTGAGCTCCCTTCTAACCCCCACCTTCCCCCGTCAGTTCTCTTCCAACCCACCTCCTATTACCCAGCCACCTTCCAGCTCCATCTCCAAGTGTCTGCTCCCTTCCAGCTCCCCCATGTCTGCTCCCTTCCAGCTCCCCCCCCCTGTGTAGCTCCCCCATGTCTGCTGTCTTCCAGCTCCCCAGTGCCTGCTCCCTTGTAGCCCCCCATGTCTGCTCCCTCTCAGGGCCCCACTCTGTGTCTGCTCCCTTGTAGCCCCCTATGTGTGCTCCCTTTCAGCCCCCCCCTCCCGTGTTTGCTCCCTTCCAGCTCCACAGTACTTGCTGCCTTCCAGCTCCTTTCCCTGTGTCTGTTGCCTTCCAGCTCCCCTGTGTCTGCTCCTTTTCAGCCCCCCCCCCTTCCCCCCATCCTGTGTTTGCTCCGATTCGTCCTTTGCAAAAGAAAGCAGTCACAGGAACATTTCTTTGTTCCTGCAACTCTGCTCTCTTTTAAACTGCTGAGTTGTGGAGTTTCTAAAGGCAAGAAGAAGCATTCACCTTTCTCCATTCAGAAACTTGACCATTTAGCCCTATTCTCTGCTTTTTATCTTTTAACTAGTTCCTGATCCACAATAGTACACTGCCTCCAATTCCATGACTTTTTAATTTTGCCAAGTCTCTCATGAGGGATCTTGTCAAAGGCTTTCTGAAAATCCAGACACACTATATCAACTGGCTCACTTTTGTCTACCTGTTTATTCACACCTTCAAAAAATATAACAGATTAGTAAGACAACGTTGGCGTGTGTTGGAATGTGTACCTCAGTTATGGCGGGGTGCTGATTATAGGAGGAGATTGATTCATCGTGAGCACATGTGGATGTTTAAATTAAAATCTCTTGAGCCTGTTGGTCTTAACCAATCAGGCCAGGTTTCAAACTCTGTCTCTGATTTTCAAGGCTCTCAGTTTATTTATTATTTATTTATTTCATAGTTTTTCTATACCGCCCCTTCCAAAGATCAAGGGCGGTTTACATCGAACATTTCATGATAACTTTACATTATAACATAGAATACACTCGTTAACATTGAAATGTTAACGAGTTGGAATGGGTCAGAGCATCTAAAGAATAAGTTAACTCTCTTCGCACCTTTGAGGCCTCTGAGACCTTCTCGAGGAGTATCCTTCCTTAACGGCATTGTCGCATTGTGACGCTCCCCCACACTCGGAAGCTCACTCCCAGAGGGGCTGCGCCTAACCCAAGACTATCTCTACTTCAGGAGATATGTGAAAGCCTGCCTCTTCTCCCACGCCTTTAAAGACTGTGGCAACTGAATGTCTGACCGCTCACACTGCTTCAGGGAGGCCATCGTGATGCATCTTTGAAGCGGCATCAGTGAACATCTCTGAAATAAATGGGAGAAGGCTCCTTTTTTGGCCTGGGTACTTGGTGCTTTCAGTGTCTGGCACCCTAGGTCGCTGCCTCTGTTGCTTATGACTAATCCAACCCAGATGGTGGGGGCGCGTGAATTGGTAGATCCCTCTGATAAAGCTCCTCCATCGACAAGTAGATTAAATCCTGCATCTAGACAGCACCATATAGGTACTCCTGGTGGCAGGTCCCAGACAGTGTCCCAGGGGTGGGGTGGAGAAGGAACAAGATTATCCCGTGTTAGGAAGATATTTAAAGCTGCTCTAGCTCAACAAGTTTATGAATGATATAGATTAACTGAACGTCATACAAGGCCCAGATTGTCTAGAAGAGTTTTGAATCTGAGTTTCTGTTTTGTTTTTAGAACTATGTGAGTTGTGCTTAGATTTGGAGTTAATGCTGTAATGGTGAAAAGTACGTTTTGCATGTGGAAAATGGTGTAGATGTTTGACTTCCTGTTCCAGCTCCCTTCCTCATGTTTCCTGCTCTATTTACGCTTATGGATATTTTTTGCGGCGCTTCTGTTTTACTTCCTATTTGTATTTGATATAGTAGCCCTCAGGTATGCTGAGTCATCGCATCAACAGTCATGTGACATACTTCTACTCAGAAGCTAGAGGGAGCTCTCAACACTATGCAGAACAGCCTTTCTCCATGGACAAGCAGGATGAGTCAGCCACATATGGGTGACATCAGCCGATGGCGCCATGGATGGAGTAGCTCTCCAACAGCTTGGAAGATTCTAGAAGAGCCTTGCTATTCTCACTCTGTCCATCCCTCCCTCCCTTCCTCTCTTGCTCGATTCCTCTGACTGCCCAAAAGAGATCAGTGTTCTCTGTGCTGCGTGCATACGTGGTGTGCTTCATGCTGCAGTCTGCAGCTTGCTTGCTATGCCTCTGCACAGATGGCCTCAGCAGTGCAGAGATCAGGCCAGGCAGAGGCAGGCAGCTGTTTCCAGTGTGTCCCTGGGAGAGGGGGCCATGCTGTGCAGTTCACTGCGGTGCAGAAGCCAGAAGTGAGACAGGAGTCAATCCAGTATCCAGCAGAAGCAGCCAGGCCAGTCAAAGAAATTAGACAAGCCAAGTCAGCTAGCCAAGGAGGATGATAGGGGAGAGACTCAGGAGTAAAATGCAGAAATATTTCTTTACGGAAAGAGTGGCAGATGCGTGGAATAGTCTCCCAGTGGAGGTGGTAGAGATGAGGACAGTTGTTGTTGTTGGTCAGTGCCGTCGAGTCGGTATTGGCTCATGGCGACCCTCTGGATAGCTGTCCTAAATTGTATTCGGTCTTCAGTCAGGTGGCTCATTGTTGACAGACTGGTACCTGTAGCTGCTGTTATTGTATCGATCCATCTCATTGCTGGCCTTCCTCTTTTGTGTTGACCTTTTATCTAAATAAATAAATAAATAAATCTTGCCAAGCATGATGTCTTTCTCTAATGATCTCTCTCTTCGCATGATGGGTCCAAAGTATGACAGTCAAAGTCTTGTCATCTGAGCTTCTAAAGAAAGCTTAGGTTTGTTCTCTAGTACTGACTGGTTTGTTCTTTGGGCAGTCCAAGGTATATGCAGTATTTGCCGCCAGCACATAATTCAAAGGCATTAATTTTCTTCCTATCTATCTTTTTCATTATCCAGCTTTCACATCCATATGATGTTATTGAAAATATCATGGCTTTAACAAGTCAAATCTTTGTATGGAGAGAGACATCTCCGCTCTTGAGAATCTTGTCTAGGTCTTTCATAGCCATTCTGCCAATGATAAATGATGTTACTGAAGTGGAATTGTGGAACGATAAGTGGTTTGGAACACTGCACGATAGCCATTTGTTTAAAGGAGTGGGCGCTGGAGGTAAAGAGTCCTTATCTTGTTAGGTGGTAGACCTATATATATATTTAAATATATATGATACAGGCTTAGGCATTCCCAGGTCTGGAGAATGAGTGGAACAAAAGTAGGATCAGCACAGGGTCAGCACAACCATTAAGCAAACTAGGTGACTGCCTAGGAAAGCAGATTCTGGGGAGGGGTGTAAGGCTTAAGGTTTGTCTAGGATGCCAATAGAACTCTGGGGCTGGCCCTGGATCAGCGCTACACATACACATTATAAACTACATGCGTATGAGTTGATTCCTACTGGCACATATATGCACACAAACACATACAGAAACTGCTTCATAGAGGCACATGTGCCACATAGGTGCCCATGTGCCTTCCCTGCTATACAATTGCCTGAAATATCTCAAAGAGATACCAAATTTATGAAGGTAGCATAGACACCCAGAACCGGCCCCTGTGGTATAACTGTGTGCCATATAACTATATGGAGGTAATTTGATAAGCTTTTTTTGCATGTAAAATAATGTTTTATGTGCATAAAGGCCTCTTCAAAAATGAGGTCATGCCTACAAGTAAATGCAGTGCAAGTAGGCATGTATTTGTAGAGTGGGCATGTTAGGGGGAGGGGTTTAAGTGGAGCATGAGTCGAGTCATGATTTACGTGCGTAGTTTATAAAACATGCATATAGGTAAGCATTGGCTTTGGCATTGGCTCCTGAGCCCCGAATTTAGGTGCTATTTGTGCTGCTAGTATTTGATAAAAATGTACTGTATAGACACCTATTGGTCTTTATGAAACAGGCTCCAAATAGGTGCCTTCTCCACCTCTAAACTTAGGTGCCCCATTATAAAACTACCTTCCACTTGTATGCACATGTATTTTATGAAATATGTACATACATCACAACTCAACTCCAGCTGTGTCCAAAGTATGCCCCTAGGAATACCTATGCACTCACTGTGTAAAAGTAGACACAGTCTTGCCACACACCTGCTGTTTACTAATCTATACCCATGCGCAAGAGCCATTTCCTGCATGTAAAATATGCTTTGTAGGGCATATTTACTAAAGTGTGCTATCATGTGGGGTTTAGCACATGCCGACTGTGCCACACTGGCATTTAGCTTACCAAGCTGCACTAAATATCCCATGCTAACCAGGTAGCACTCATGTGGGCGGGGGCAGGGCATGACATTGATGGCTCGTCGCAGTTAGTATGGACTTTATGGGTGTGTGATAACCGCAACCATTGGGTGGTGTTAACTGCACCCGTGTGCCAGTTAGCATGGCACCACATGAATGCAGCATGCTATTGACATGGAGGATGGAGTCACATATGCCCAGAAACATCTGTTCAGGCCTCCATGCTGATATCGTACTGCGATCACACGCTATCAGAAAATGCTCTATAAAATTACCCGTGATGTGCTCAGCTGAAAATTTCCCTAAATTTAAGATCTCAAAGCTGGTCCCAGACACAAGGTGAATTTCTTCAAAAAGGCAGTGAATAAATCCTAGTAACTAACTAAATAAAGCTTGATAGCTCAATAGTTCAAGGCATTTATCCAGGTAACAACAGGTATAGATGATCAGTAGTAATAGTCATAGTTGATATATGCCTTAGCCACTGCTGTCCTCGGCTATTGGATATCACTGAATATCCTTACAGACCACTTGAACTCTATCCGGATAGTGCTGGGGCTGTCTGTGTGTGGAGCAGGGAGTTATCTAGATAGCGACAATATTCAGTCTACTCTCCGGAGAAGATGTCCTGAGCTATCCAGGTGACTTTATCTGGCTACTTATGGGGATAGTGGACTGAATGTCACTGCTGTCCAAATATCTCTGACAGCCGCTGCACTGCACAGATATCCAGCATCAGCTACAAGCCACATAGCGGCGTGGAATATCGTAAATTATTTAAACACAGTGACTGGAATTTTAAAACATTGGCTAAGTGCCGTGTTTAAATATTGACCGATAAGATCTTTCACTTAGGCCTGCAATTCATTTTGCTAGTTTTAGCAGTCCAAATCGGGTGCCTAGTATTGAAAATCAGTGCTAAATATCTTAGCCCTATCTTATCTCTGCCACCATTGCTATACACCTTTTTTTAAAGTGCCATCAAGTCAGTGCTGACTCCTGACAATCTGGGTTTTTTGACAACGTATAACCAAAGGTGGATTGCTAGGTCTTTTCTTCCAAGAAAATGAAGGGTTAAGTGACTTGCCCAAGGAACACCAGTGGGAACTGAACCCTTGACTGTTGGGTATAAGGCAGTTATTCTAACCACTAGACTACTCATCCACTCTGCTCACATTTTAGGAACCTAAATTTAATGACAGCCTTAATTTCCAACAGGGCCAATTTAGGATCCTAATTACCAAAGTTGGTTCTTAAACTCTTAGAAGATCATCCTAAATATGTATCTCCCAGAACCTCATCAACCACAGCCACAATGGGAAAGAGGAACGTGAAGGAGTGGCCTAGTGTTTAGAGTAGCAGGCACCGAACTAGGGAGGATGGGTTCCATATCTTACTTCTACCTCAGATGTTCCTGGTAACCTTGGGCAGGTCACTAAACCCTCCATGACCACAGGAGAAGCTCAGGGCTGGATCTGCTAAAGTACACTGCCATGTCAGTGTGTGGTAATGCACTTAATACATGTTATTAGCAAATGGGTCTCACTGTATAAAATGCGAGCTGAATTAATAATGCATGTTAGAATACATAATGCAGTGGTGCCTTTCAGTACATCTAGCCTTCAGATTGTGAGTCTTCTGGGGAAGGGACCTGCCAACTGGACCTCGATCTCTAACTAGCCTTGTGCTTGGATTTGGATAGAAGTGTAATAAAATCTACAACCAGTATCAGGACCAGGGAGTCTCTATCTGGGGCAGGTCTCCAAGCTCTAGGAGTCAATATAGGATTTGTAGAATACAAGATGAACATTTTGAAGATCATTCCGCTTTATAAGGAGAAAGGATTTCAGGATCATGGGTCATTTTCTTGCCCCTGCTTTGATTCTAAGATAAAGTGATCTATAAAAATGACTAAATAAATGAATAGTCCTTGATAATTAGCACAGAGTATTATACATCTCTCTACACGTCTCAGCAATCACTCCCATAGTCTCCATTGCTGATTTTTTCCATGTGTTTTATCACGTAATTTGCAGAAAGCTTTAAAGTCCTCAGCCCTGATCAGCCCATAGCTGCCATTCTGGGTGAAGATGCCGAATTACCCTGCCGCCTCTTCCCACACCTCAGCGCTGAAGACATGCAGGTGAGGTGGTTCCGAGGTCCATTTGATTCTATCGTGCACCTGTACGAGAATAGGATGGACCAGAACAGCGAACAGATGCCAGAAAACCGAGGCAGGACGGAGTTCATCAGAAATTACATCACATGTGGAAGCGTGTCATTGAGGATACGCAATATTGGCTTTGATGATGAAGGAAGTTACACGTGTTTCTTCCTACTGGATACCTACTATGAAGAAGCAAAGCTGGAGCTGAGAGTGGCTGGTAAGTGGATGTTTCTGTTCTTTACTGACTTTGCGCCTGTTTCTTTGAACATTAATGGAAAGACATAAGGAGCCTTTATCGCTCGAAATGCCAAAAGGCAATATTGTGGACACACTGTAGGACTCATCACTGATATTACAGAGATGTTGCTCATGAAATTGACAGAGAGGAGCTAATCGAGATGTAAAGGCTCATTTTACATAGAACGCCGAGAAAGGAATCGAGACGTCTAATGCTACTACTATCACCATTACTGCTACTGCCACTGAGAATTTGTATAGAGCTACAAGACGTATGCAATGCTGCACAGACACATGTAAAAGACGGCCCCTGCTCATCAGAGCTTACAATCTAGTCAAGGCAGACAACACAATAGCTATAGACATGGGATACATTTAGGAGGAATGGTAAGGAAACACGAAGGAGATGAGGTGAGCCAAGATCCAAAAGCAGCAGTGAAGAGATGAGTTTTCAGCCTGGATTTGAAAAGGGCCAGAGAAGGCGCCTGGCGTATAGACTCAGGTAGTTTGTTCCAGGCGTAAGGAGCAGTAAGATGAAGGGAGTGGTCTGGAGTTAGCACTAGAAGAGAAGGGCACAGATTGAAGTGATTTGCCAGAAGAGCGGAGTTCCCGAGTAGGGGTGTAGGGAGAGATAAGAGAGGAAAGGTAGTGAGGAGCTGCAGAGTGAATGCACTTATAGGTCAACAGGAGAAGTTTGAACTGGATTTGGAAATGGATAGGGAGCCAATGAAGTGACTTGAGAAGAGGGGTAATATGGGCATGACTCGGCTGGCAGAAATTAGCCGCACAGCAGAATACTGAACAAACTGAAGGAGGGAGAGATGATTCAGAGGGAGACCAGCAAGGAGTAGGTTACAGTAGTTTAGGCAGAAGGTGACTAAGGAGTGGGTAAGTGTCTTAGTAGTATGTTCAGAAAGGAATGGGCAGATTTTGTTGATGTTATAGGGAAAGAAATGGCAGGTCTTAGCTATCAGTTGGATGTGTGTGGAGGAGAGAGAAGAGTCAAAGACGACCCCAAGGTTGCGAGCTGAGGAAACAGTGAGGAGTAGAGAGTTACCCACAGAGACTGAGAAAGAAGGAAGGGGAGAGGCAAAAATGCAATGTGCGCCTTCAAGTCAGTCCTGACTCCTTGCGACACAGAAGCTCCTGGGTTTTCTTGGCAGTGTCACTGGAAGTAGATTGCCAGGCCTTTCTTCCGAGGCAATGGAGGGTTAAGTGACTTGCCCAAGGCCACAAGGAGTGCTAGTGGGAATCGAACCCTGGTTGCTTGGTTACCAAGCCAGTGTTCTATCCAGGGGAGAGGAGGGTTTAAGAAAAATAAGAAGCTCAGGTTTGGCCGTGTTCAATTTCAAGCAGTGGTGAGACATCCAAGCAGCAATGTCAGAAAGACAGGCATTGATCTCGGCCTGGATTGCCAGAGAGATTTCAGGTGTAGAGAGATAGATCTGGGAGTCATCAGAGTAAAGATGGTACTGAAAGCCCTGGGAAGAGATGAGTGCACCAAGGGACTGGAATAGGTCGGGATCTTCAAAGTTCCTCTGCCAAGCATAGAGCCTTTTGTAAAATACTGTATGGATTTCCTAGCGTGCCAGTGTCTTTCATGACATGCCCAGCGGAAGCAGCAATTTAAAAAAGCTGCATGTGGGATAAAGAGCATCCTGCTCTCTCCCAATTTTGTATGGAAGCAGCTTCTTAAAATCACTGCTCCCAAAAGCATTGATCTTCCTCACTGCCCTACACCCTACTGCTTCCTACACCTGCAACACATGTCCGCCCTCCCTCCCATTTTCCAACATAACTTTAACTACAGCACATTACTGCCCACTTCCAAAACCTTCTCTCCAACAGCAGCATCGAAGCAACACCCCAGTTCGTACTAGAGGTCAGACAGATGCTGATAGGAGTTAAGATTATAGAAACATAGAAATATGATGACAGAAAAAGACCACATGGCCTATCTAGTCTGTCCTTCCATAACAACAACTACAACAGTCCCCTTTTTACTTTTACAGATCCTCTGTGTTTGTCCCATGCGTTTTTGAATTCAGTTACTGTCCTCATCTCTACCACCTCCACTGGGAGACTATTCCACGGATCCACCACTCTTTCCGTAAAGAAATATTTCCGCATATCACTCCTGAATCTATCTCCCTTCACCCTCATCCCATGTCCCCTCGTAGCAGAACTTGCTTTCATTTGAAAGAGGCTCTCTCCCTGAACATTTATGCCACGGAGGTATTTAAACATCTCAATCATATCACCTCTATCCCACCTTTCCTCTAAGGTGCACATATTAAGATCCTTCAGTCTGTCCTCATATGCTTTATAATGAAGCCCACTAATCATTTTAGTAGCCACCCTCTGCACCGACTCCATTCTGTTCGCATCCTTTTGAAGGTGCGGTCTCCAGAATTGCACACTATACTCCAAATGAGGTCGCACCAAAGACTTATACAGAGGCACTATCACCTCCTTTTTTCTGCTAGCCATTCCTCTCCGTATGCACCCAAGCATCCTTCTAGCTTTTTCCGTTGCCTTTTCTACCTGTTCAGCTACTTTAAAATCATCAGACACAACCACGCCTAGGTCCCGCTCTTCTTTAGTGGGCAAAAGTATTTCACCCCCTATACTATATTGCTGCCTTGGATTGCTGCAGCCCAAATGCATGACCTTACATTTTTTAACATTAAATCCCAGCTGCCAAATTCTAGACCATTCCTCAATTTAAGCTAGATCCCTCCTCATGTTATCTACACCTTCCTGGGTGTCTACTCTATTGCAAATTTTGGTATCATCCGCAAAGAGGCAAACCTTACCTGAAAGCCCTTCCGCTATATCACTAACAAAGATGTTAAAAAGAATCGGACCAAGGACAGATCCCTGGGGCACACCACTGATAACATCCTTCTCCTCAGAGTGAGCTCCATTTACTTGTACTCTTTGTCGCCTCTCACCCAACCAATTTGTAACCCAAGCAGTAACTTTAGGGTCCATCCCTAGGGTGCTCAGTTTGTTTATAAGTTGCCTGTGAGGAACAGTGTCAAAGGCTTTACTGAAATCTAAATACACCACATCTAGGGCTCTCCCTCGGTCCAACTCCCTGGTCACCCAGTCAAAGAACTCAATCAGATTTGTCTGGCAAGACCTTCCTCTGGTGAATCCATGCTGCCTCGGATCCTGTAATCCGCTGGACTCCAGAAACCTCACTATTTTCTCTTTCAGCAGCGTTTCCAATAATTTACTCACCACCGAAGTTAAACTAACCGGCCTGTAGTTTTCAACCACATCCTTACTTCCGCTTTTGTGTAAAGGCACCACATGAGCCTCTCTCCAGTCCTTTGGCACCACTCCCAACTCCAACGAGGCATTGAAAAGGTCAGTCAGTGGAGCTGCTAGAATGTCCCCAAGTTCCCTCAGTATTGGGTGTATCCCATCCAGTCCCATCGCTTTGTCTACTTTAAGTTGAGATAGCTTCTCACAAACACAGTCTTTTGAAAATTGTTCAAAATGTCCTTTGCTTCTGTTCCTATTTGTGGGTGTTTTCTGAGGTCCTGCTCCTGGTTCTTCATCAGTGAACACAGAACAAAAATATTTGTTAAGCAATTCCGCTTTATCCTTTTCAGCTTCTACATATTCCTCCCCTGCACCCTTGAGTCTGACAATACCACTTTTGCCCTTCCTCTTCTCACTAATATATCTGAAAAATGTCTTATCCCCCCATTTTATTGCATTGGCTATTTCCTCCTCCTTCTGAATCTTTGCCTTCTTGACTACTTTGCTAGCTTCTCTAAGTTTTTCCAAATACAGATGCCTGTCTTCCTCTCTCTGTGATTTCTTGTATTTCATGAAGGCCTCTCTCTTTTTCTTCACTTTATCAGCTACTTCTTTCGAAAACCATAGCGGTCTCCTTTTCCTTTTACCTTTATTTACCATTTTAACAAAAAGGTTGGTTGCCCTTAAAATATCCCCTTTCAGTTTTCCCCACAGTTTTTCTACATCCCTCAGCTGTTCCCATCCCGCTAACAACTCCCTGAGGTATTGGCCCTTCTTGGCAAAGTTAGTTTTCCTAAAGTCTAAGATCCTCGCTTCTGAATGGATTCTAACAGCCCTAGTCCTAATACTGAACCACACCATCTGGTGATCACTGGATACAAAATGATCTCCCACTACAACAACAGAAACACTTTCACCATTGGTAAGCACCAAGTCCACTATGGCCCCTTCAAGTGTGGGGTCTGTTACCAATTGTCTGAATAGTTCTCCCTGTAGAGAATCCAGGATCTCCTTACTTCTAGATGATACTGCAGCAGGAATGTGCCAATCAACATCTGGCATATTGAAATCTCCTGTCAGTAGCACTTCCCCTTTCCTAGCAATGCTGCGTATGTCTTCAATTAACTCTCTGTCCACCTCTTCCTCTTGTGAGGGAGGTCTGTATATCACACCAATGCAAATAGATTTCTCTTTCCCTCTTTCTAGTTTAACCCACAATGCCTCCCCTCTCCCTTTTAAGCTCTGTAATTCCAAAGCTTTAATAGTAGTTTTTACATATAGTGCCACTCCTCCTCCCCTTCTTCCTACCCTGTCCTTTCTGAATAAAGTATAACCAGGTATAGTTACATCCCAATCATGGTTTTCTATGAACCATGTTTCTGTAACTGCCACTAAATCCAAGTCGTTTTGAACTTTGCACCATACGAAGCAGGAACAGCTGGGGATTGCTCGAGTTCCCACTGGACTACCAGGAGCCCCCAGTAAGAGCCGGGGGGGGGGGGAGGGTATCAAAGGGCTTTGATGCTGTTGGAGGGGTCGCTTTGATGCAGTTGTTGGGAGGAAGGGTGTTGGTGGTGGGGAGCTCATGCCATCAGCCTTTGAACTTGCCCCTTCAGGCTTCACTTGTGTGTGCCTTGGGGCAGGTGTACAGGTCGATGTCCTAAGGTTTTGGCCACTTCAATTCCCCAGGTCAAGGGCGTGCTGTCACAAGACCCAGGAATGCTCAAGGGCCCTACTCCAGTGTCTGGCCTTTGATAGGGTCTCTTTGATTAGGAAGACTACCCTGACAGAGGTATGGCCATGCTTTTATAAACTCAAAAGAGGTCTACTGCCCTAGCATATGAGTTCTGTAAGGATCTAGAGAATCTTCAATGCCTAGTATGCAGACAGATCAGTTTCTCCCTGGACCATCTGTTTCCCAACGCCTTAAAATATATTCAGGAACCACCATGAGAAGAACTGGTGAAAATATACAAGATCACTACTTACCCTCTTTATACCCATTAACCAAGCATAATCGCCTGGATGTGAGGGCCAGAGAGATTGCTACGCTTGGATTCAGCATTCTGAGAACGAGTCTAACAGTATCCCACCCAGCCTGAGAGATTGCTTGGGTACATCCTATGTGTCTGGACTGGTCTGGCTGAGAGAAAAAGTGAATCTTACCCATTAATGTTCTTTGCTGAAGTCCTGCCAGACCACTCCAGGACCAGGACTCATCTAAACCGCTGCGCCTCTCTTGTCTTTGAAGAAGGCATTCCTGCGATGATTCCAGGATTTTTTCTTATCTGATTCTGTTTAGATGGCTCCTGTTCAGCTGGTTTGAAGGGGGCACTATCCTGAAATCTCAAGGGAACTGGCAGTGTTGGGGCAGGCTGAGGGGGTGAGGTAACAGTGCTGGGGAACCTGGAGAAATAGTTTAAGGGGAGAAGTGCTGTGATTTGCTGCTATGGGTAGATCGGGGTAATGCACTTTGGAGGCTCGGGCGGACTCCGGAAGCCTTGTTTTGCTACGATTACCAGAGGCCCCTGACTTCAGGGATTGTCCCCAATTTTAGAGCTGTGTCCCTGACTCCCATCTCTTTGGCAGCATCCTGTTTCTGATTCCAGCAATGGGGACAGAGAAGGTAGAAAACATTTTATTTTAAATTTAGTGATTTGAATATCTATATATATTGCACAGTATGGGGGGAAAGCATCACTCTATATCTTTGTTGATTGCTTGGAAGCCGTATTATTGCTGTTATGAGATGGATGGGGTGGGGGGGGGGGCAGGGGAATGGTTCCTCTTCCCTCCTCCACACCTTGTTGCTCAAACCTGAAACCAAGGGGTCCCTACCTCTCTTGCCCCCCTCCACCCACCACACTTCAGGAAAGTGTCCCAGCTTTGCCCGCATTTCGGGCTCTAGATAGCAGTGCCATTACTGGAGAGGTCCCAGGAGTGAAAATAAATAAAAACGACACGAGCTTCTTTCCAGCCTCCAGCAGGAGTAATGTGTGCGGGCGGGAACATGGGCGGAGGGAGAGCAGTCACAGAGGCGCAAAGAGGCTTTACCTCAGCGCAGGGAGCACGAGGCGGGAGGCCACGGCACTGATGCGCTCAGAGAGAGGCGCGAGCTCAAGGGAAGATCCCTCGGCGGTATTAAATTAGCGAGAGGGGAAGAGGGCCACTGGGGACTATTTTGCGGGGCGGGGGAGCACCAGCGCAGGCAGGACCTTGAGTGTTTCAGTCAGTCAGGGGTTGAGCTCGGGAGGGGGCAGAAGCCCGGGGTGTGACGAGGCGCTGACAGAACATAAAACAAAGCTTTTGCCATAGCTGGGGTCGAGTAAGAGGGGGGGGGGGGTCCATAGAGGTGGAGGAAGTGCGCTGGGGTGTGGTGAAATGCGAGTGGGGGTCTTTCTAAAGGGTTTCTCCTGTTGCTGGAGCCCTCTCAGCAGGAAAGGCGCGATAAATGGGGGAAACGCCTTATTCATGGGGGCAGAGAAGTAGAAACTGATGCATTCCCTCATTACTGCAACATATAACGATAATGGATGTAAATTCTAAACACTAACATATTCCAATCACTAAACTGAAAATAAACCTTTTTAACCCCTGACCTCATCACTGGAATTAGGGACAGAGGCTGGCGAACTGGTGAGAGTGGGGGACAGTTCCTGAAAATCGGGCACATCTGCTGACCCCATGCTTGGTTTTAAAGAAGTGTATCACTGCTGAGTGATCGGCCAAGCACTAATAAAGAAACTGATTTACCATCGGGATCATAATGAAGTATTCTCTGGAAGTTAGAGGGAAAATAGGGGCTGTGAAGAAAATTTTAGTGAGCCACAGCACACTTGGCTCTGCTGACTTTGGCTGCAGATGTCATTTCTGCTGCTTAGTGACCACAAGAATAACTGAACTATAAGCCCAGGAGAAGGTACCTCTGACCTTAATTGTTGCCAACCTGAATCTTCTCCAAATTAATTCTCAGATAAAAAGTGGTGTGTGAATCGTGAATGCTTGAGTGATCTGGTTTTTTTTTTAGTTAGGGTCTTAGGATTATCTCTTTTTTTCCTGCATTTAGAAGTAAAAGTCTTAAAATTTAGAAGACTCTGTGTCATCCTGCTTTTTAAAGAACCAAAGCCTAGCAAGCAAGGTGATGACTAAGGCGTCAGACAATATGAGGTGTGAAAAAAACTATTGATGGACCCAACTCAGCCGAGTTTGCCAAACATGCCTGCATCAGGGGTCAAAATACACATAAGTCGAGCAGTCACATAAAGCAGTATTGGAATGAAGTGTATAACCAGAAAAGATGGAGTCCACATGCTTGCTAAAATACCGAAAACCATTTAAGATTAACACTGCAGTGCTTCCACAAAACTGCAACTCTCACTTCCAAAATAGGGTTCGCTGTGAAAATCACATTCTTCCCTAATCTTTGCCACCTTCCCTTCAGAAAACTTCAACATGGATAGATTCAGCTGAGATGTTCCCTGATGTTTATGCTTCCGCACGACTCAGGATATAGTGGAGAATAACTCCCAAGGGCAGCTCACTGACAATGAAATCACAAACGATCAATATAGTTTCTTTATCTTTCTAATTTCCTTCCTATAACTCTTTACACTCTCCTTCCAATGATCCCAAGTTTCTCTGTATCCATTTCCCTCCATCTTCTGTGCCACCTCTTCATGTCCTAACTCTGTAGTACAGCATGAAGCCCTAAATTTCTTATCCCTGTTAAATAACAGCTCCTTCCAACACCCTGACAGCCACATTCAACATCATAATATTCCACTGCTGCACCATATCTTCGACAGTACATGAGTAAAATTTCTCCTCCTCAGTCACCTTCTCTTTTTTCTCCCTAAAACTCTCCCTCCCCTGGGAACTATTACTTTCCAAAGCGAAAATTAACATTTGATGGTTTGACCAGCTATTGACTTCTCCCAGCCACTGCGCAACCATGCAGCACCTCCCGAAAAGTCTCCCCTTGGTCCCAGATCCCCTCTTTTCTCTTTCTTCATTACCTCTTTCAACTTACATTTTTGTAACTCTTTTTCCTTTTTTCCATGTCAGGGTTTTCTCATAAACTGCTTTGAAATATCCTTTGGCTAAAAAGTGTTATGTCAAATGTTTGATAAAAATTTAATGAAACTAAACGTTAGGTCATCTCTCCTCATCTTGTGTCTGCTGCTTTAACAAGAGCGTCCTGTTCTCTGCACCGTGCAGCTCTCCATGAGTTCAAGTCCTGTGGTGCTGAGATTCCTGCACTAGTCTTGCAGCTCAGCTCTCAGAGAGCACAACGAGGCAGAGAAGAGGGTTTCTCCATCAGGAAGCAAAATCCCCATCGTGTTTAATATGTGTCACTATCAGAAAATGAATCTGCAACATTCTGACATAT
The DNA here is from genome assembly GCA_033557465.1 of Ichthyophis bannanicus. Classification (NCBI taxonomy): domain Eukaryota; kingdom Metazoa; phylum Chordata; class Amphibia; order Gymnophiona; family Ichthyophiidae; genus Ichthyophis; species Ichthyophis bannanicus. Next base: position 88,728,626 of record CM066051.1, read on the forward strand.
GTTGTTATTTTCTTTAGGTCTGGGCAGCGCTCCTTCCATCTCTGTGACTGACCATCAGGACAGAGGGGTAACGGTGGCGTGTGAATCTACAGGATGGTATCCGGAGCCCAAAGTGACCTGGAGACAAGAAGATGGACAGAGCCTGACAGCATTATCCAAAACAGAGACACAAAGGCACAATAGTCTGTTCACTGTCAGAGCTTCCCTACTTATGAGAACAAATCAGTATGGCAAGATTTCCTGTCATATCAGAAACCCCGTCCTGAACCAAGAGAGAGATTCATCAGCGATCTCTTTAGCAGGTCAGTTACACTCACGGAGGGACTGTGATTGAGACATGCTTTATATCAACCCCTGCAAATGCCTCCCTAGGGTCAGATCCTGAGATAGTTAATAATATGCCCATCCTCTCCCAACGTGAAAATTTCTGTATTTTGTTCCTTTGGCATATTTCTATTTTCAGACTAAGAATTCTTAAATATTAATTGTGACATTCCAGAATAATTTAAAGTTCACATCCCCTAGTTTCCTGTCTTTTTCAGATGCATTTTTCCAGCGGGTCTCCCGTTGGGTGGTCTCTCTCTCCATCCTTCTGATGTCCATGTTAATCCTGTGTGGTTTACTGGTTGTGTTGGTTGTTTACCACTTGAGGAAGGAAAGACGAGAGAAAGGTAAAGTAGCCCCTGAACCCCATCAGTGCCTCAGGAAACACATACGATATGCTATACTGGGTCAGACTAAGGTCCATCAAGCCCAGTATCCTTTCAAACAGCAGCCAACCCAGGCCACAAGTACCTGGGAGGTTCCCAAAAAGGTAGACAGATTAAAAAATGCTCATCCTTGGGTAAGCAGTAGATTTCCTAGGTCCTCTTTAATAATGGTTTTTGGACTTTTCCTCCAGGAACTTGCCAAAACCTTTTTTTAAACTTAGCTACACTGACAGTTTTTACTACATCCTCTAGTAACGAATTCCAGAGTTTGATTACATGTTGAATGAAAAAATATTTTCTCTTATTAGTCTTAAATAGTTTACCCTGTAGCTTCATTGCATGTCTCCTAGTCTTTCTATATTCTGATGATGTAAACAATCGATTTACGTTTACCCTTTCCACTCCATTCATTAATTTATACACCTCTATCATATCTCCCTTCAGCCATCTCTTTTCCAAGTTGAGGAATCCTAACCTTTAAGCCTTTCCTCATAGGGGTATCCTTCCATCCCTTTACTATTTTGGTGGCTCTTCTCTGTGCCTAATTCTGCTATATCCTCTTTAAAATGAGGCTACCAGAATTGCACACAATATTCAAGGTGGGGTCACACTATGGAATGATACAGAGGCATCATAATATCCTTTGTCTTATTCTCCATTCCTTTCTTTATTATTCCTAGCATTCTATTTCCTCTGTTGGCCGCCACTGCACACTGATAAAGGTGTGGGGGGGGGGGGGGGGGGAGGAGACCACTAGAACAGCTGGAGGGTGGTTTCCTATAACCAAGTTATAATTTCCTGTTTTATTGTAAATACCATGCAGCCACGACTGAATTGTATAAGTTTCAGTTGGATGTACACCGCACTGATATTGAATAGCGCGGTATAGAAAATAAATAAATAAAAAATAAAAGACTGACAGCTGTAAGGTCCAAGGGGAAGCATTAGCTGAGGTCACTCAGTTTCAATCAATATTCAGAAGAAGTAATAAAATTCATAGGTGGCCGGTGAACATATAACTTCTCTGTATGTCTATTTTCAAAGCTTATATGCCTAGCACTGACCAAGTATCTGCATGAACAGCCTGATGCCATCCACATAATAAAGGGACAGAGTGGGAGTGGGTGGAAACATTTTTTGCATAGCAGCAATATTCAGTGCTCTCTGGATAACTTATTCATTTCATTTTGGCTTGTTGAATAGTCGGCCTAATTTAAGTAGATAGCACCAGCGTGGTGACGGCACTATGGGGTCGATTCTTTATAGAGCGGATGGAGAGTCATGGGCTTTAAACAAAAGTCCCTAGTCTGAAGGACTCATGAGTGTGAAGGGGCACTTACTTATGCGCTTTGGGCAGTTCTATGCTGCAAACACGCATGTAAGTCCCGTCACACATATGTTCAACTGGAGTGTAAATGATAGCAGAACATAAGCGAGGCCTAAATCTACACATGTAAGTTCTAGAATACTGTGACTTATCTGAGTCACTGCACTGATCTAGACATGGGCAGTTAGGCGTAACTGTTCGAGTAGACTCAGACATGCCCATAGGCCCCGATTCTATAAAGTAAGACCCACACATGCTTTGCTTTATAGAACAGATCCAGAATACATAATTTGCCTGTATAAGATCATAGAATTACCCTCCGCAGGTAGATTATTTATTTATTTATTTAACATCTTTTATATACCGCGCTATTTGTTTTCAGTGCGGTTTACAAGTAACAGAAGCTGCACATTCAGAGGACACTGGTGTGCTTACATTATAACAGGAAACTTAAACATGGAACAACAGGGTAAAAACTGTAACTATGTACAAACATATTGGATTCTTTAGTGCTGACACCTACATAGATAGTGGCATTGCAAATTGGGATGAAATTAAACACCGGCATCAGCATGTAAGTTAACCTGGTCGCTGTGCTGGGTGAATTCTGCGCCAAAAAATGCTATAATTATTTCATTGGTAAGTGGTCTATGACATCATTAAAACTGTTACACGGCACAAAGTGAAGTTGTGGTTCATGCAGGGGCCTTGTGTAGCTACTTTTTTTTTGATGGAGATTTCCCCAAGTAGAGGTTCAGTGATACACCTTCAGAGACTACAGCAAAAATATCCACTTCAGTGTCTGGAAATGGGTCCTTGGGATAGGACCAGCAGTACCTGGGAGGCCCATTCCAAGAATAGACCATAGTCCAGGTTTTCATTCCAAACCATAGAAAACTTTGTGGGAAAAATTAAATCAAATCAACAGCACAATAGGAAGATGCATGAATAAGCAAAAATCTGTGAAGTCCACCGTTCATCGCTTCAGCTGATTAAACAGGAAAACATACATATTCCAGCCATCATCCACCCTCAAGCCTCTCGAGAAGCATTGAGGTAAAACCTGCCTGCCACTGCTTCCTCTGAGACTGCCTTCTTTACTTACCCTATGGACTTCTTTCCTCTCTGTCCCCAAATAAAATCCACTGCATCTCTCTCAGTGCAATGGATTCCAGGAAGAGGATCTAATCCTGCTGACCTCAGGGATTCCAGACGAGACCCCTTCCAACCCGAAGGAAAGGGTCCAGCCCCTGAGTACCAGATGAAGAAACAGCCCCTAGTTACCCCTCTCTGTAACTCCTGGCCTTGCTTATACCACTACCCCAGTCTCTAAGGCTGAGCAACACTTCTCTGTCCTCACTTTCTCTTTCTGAAGCCTCCCATACCTGGATGGAGACCTAGAGGTCTCTACATTGGCATTTCCCAACTTTTCTATATTTCTGATATTATCAGGAGTCTCTTAAACAGATGGCGTGAGAATATTTAAAGTGGAGAGAAACATAAAACCATAAGACTTGTTATACTGGATGAGATCATCAACCTCAGTATCCTGTTTCCAACAGTGGTCAATTTAGGTCACGAGTTCCTGGCATTGGCAAGTACCTTGATATGTATATTCGGTTCTGCTGTCTGTGTATGTCCGCAGCACGGAATACATGAAGACTCGTGACTGGGCTGGTGCAGTCTGTGAAATGGCTGAATATCGCTGCTAAATGGATCATTTTTTGAGCCAATCTCCAGCCACCCCTAACCCGGCACACATTTATATGAATAGTATTCAACCATTTAAATGGGATTTAATAAGAAACTGAAATTCTGCATTTCCTGCCTCACGCAAATCTCCCCAGCCCCGACAGGTTCATATTGCACTGAAGGAGTTTGGGGTTCTCTGTCGTATTTTTCATCTTACAATTCTCGATTTCTCCGTACCATTCACACTGTCTTTACCTTCCCTCTGTAGCCCATGTGAGATATCATTCAACTCAGTCGTCAGTTTTATACTTCTGCGCCCTTATCTCTGGAACCCATGTATGTCTATTTCAAGTCTGCTTTGAAAACTTACCTCTTTCCACAGGATTTTGACCTTTCCAGCTAACATTCCCGGATAGTCCTGCTTACCTCATTGACCCTCCCCTGCCCCCCATTCCCCCCCCCCTCCTTTCCTAGTCCTTGTGCTTGTGTCCTTTCTCTTTGCTGTTATTACTGGATTTCCTTACCAATTTTTAATTATTTTAATTTTATTTTGTAAACAGCTTTGATTTGTTCTGAAAGGCGGTACAGCAAATTTTAAATAAACCATAAACCATATTACAATTCTTTTCAAATCGTAACAAAATAACCTTGTCAATGATAGAGACCCTTTTATATCCCTTGAATTGTGTTCCCAAGTTAAGGGAGATATGATAGAGGTCCATAAAATAATAAGTAGAGTGGAACGGATAAACGTAGATTGGTTGTTTACTCCTTCAAGAAACAGAAAGACTAGGGGATACACAATGAAGCTACAATGTAGCACATTTAAGACTAATTGGAGAAAATATTTTTTCACTCAACATGTAACCAAATTCTGGAACTCATTCTGGAACATGTAACCAAATTCTGGAACTATTAGTATAGCTGGATTTAAAAGAGGTTTGAACAAGTTTGTGGAGGAAAAGTCCATAAACCATTATTAATGAGGACCTGGGAAATCCACTGCTTACCCCTTGGACAAGCAGTATGGAATCTGTCTACCTTTGGGAACCCCTGACAAATACTTGTAACCTGAATTGGCCACTGTTGGAAACAGGGTACTGGGCTCAATGAACCTGACTCAGTATGGCATATCTTATGTTCTTATGTAATGCATCTGATAATGGAGTCTCCCAGCAAGTAGTAGTTTTGGTTTGTGACTTTTTTTAACCTTGCCTTGCAGATTTGGGATACAGTGGCATCAGCCTTCATTTCTAACACCTGATCCTATTAATGAAGAAATCAAAATTACTTATTACCACTTAATCTAATTAAAGGTTATTGGTCATGTAAACCACTATGATTGACTTTTGTTAGCCATAATGGTGGTATATACACTTTAATAAAGGGAAATAAAAGGAAACCAGGCTCCGGGGTAGGAGGGGAGAGGTGGGAGGAGGAATTTTAAGTACTAAGGGACCTAAAGACACAGACTACGATAAGTTCAATCCCAAAGCTCGTATTTACAAGGTTGAACAGAAAAGCCAGAGATTTGCAGAAACCTACAGACAGACTTCAGTTACATTCAGCTCACAGTATACTCATTCCCTCATCCCATCAAACACAAGGATTGTTCGCTGTTCACTTCACTCTTCGTGGGCTCTGATTCTTTCTTCTTTTGTTTTCTTGCAGCAACGCTTGCTGTAGACATTGGTAAGTACTTTAGAATTATTTACTATGGCAGGAAATATTCTTGGCACCAATATTTAAAGTCACTTACCCACTGTCCCGATAAGTGCCGAAGCTGACCCTGTCTGTCAGTTTTCAGTGACACTATAAAGCTGGGGTGGAGGGGGGGACATTCTGCATTGCTACATGGAGAGATGATATAAAGTCCACTGTCCTTATACATTTAGACCAGCAAAGAGGCTGTCCTGAATTTAGCTGGACAACGGACTCAATATTGCCACTGTTCATATCTTGATGGTGCTTACTGCTCAGGTCCGCTCACTATCTGGGCAGCAGCACTGAATATACTATTAAATGTCACCACTGGCCTTTTCAGAAAAAGCCAACCATGGTATTCAAATACTAACCTTTAGTTGCTAAGTTAATCACTGGCTATACAGATAACTAGTTGACTGGTGGGTATAAGGGTTGCTTGGTAATTTGCCCAATGCAGACTTCTTATGACATCAAGATAAGGTTTTAGAGGGGGAGGAGCCTGCTGTCATCGTCCATATGGGTAACAACATCATAGGAAGGTGCAGGAAAAAGAATCTAGAAACTAAATTATTTGTGGAGGACAAAGCCAAGGTATATGGTGAATGCATTTCATCTCTAGGGAGTAAACGCTGGAGAAGTCAGTGATGTGATTAGAAACGTATGTAGCTGGGTGGCTAACATGATTATGTCACTCCACCGTACATTCAGGAATATTGGTTACCTATTGCATCCAGAATTCAATATAAAATATTAATTTTGACACATAAGGCTATAAACACTGGTCTTAAAAATTACCTTTCCTCACAAATCTTGTTGTATACCTCCCCACATCTGTTGCATTCTGTACATGCTAATCGCTTATACCTGTCCTCTGTGAATCAGGCATGCAGGGAATCACGAGGCAATTGGCGTTCCAGTTTAGAGTGCCTGTCTTGTGGAACAACTTTCCCCTCAAGTTGCATCTAGAGCCCTTTTATTTACAATATTTAAAGCAGCCTTAAAACCCCACTGTTTTAGTAAGCTTAAATTCTGTGTCATAGCAGGCTTCTCCTGTCTACTTGGAAATTGTCTTTCTTTGCTTTCCTATCTTATTTATTGGAGTTTGTTTTCTGTAATGATTATATTTTAATTTAATTCAAATTTTATTTTACACCACTCTGCTATGTTCATTGAAGAGTTGTATATCAAATAATAACAGACTATAAACCATAGGATAGCTAGGTAAGTTACCAGCTTGGTGTGAAGATGGTAGAGAGTGCACATCTAGATAAGATTATAGAGACTGCCAAGAGAAGTTGGCTGTCATGGTACCAGCAGATATCAGTGACATAGAAAGGTTCAGGATGAAGGATCTCGAAGCAGAAATATTTGTGGAGAGATGGCTGATGTACATAGTGAATGCATTTCATCCCTGGGGAGTAAAAGCTGAAGGAATCTTTGAAGCTCTCTTAGTGTCAATGTCGATGTGCACTGATTGCTTCCTGTTTTCTTTTAGCAAAGCTTACTTCTGACAATGGTGAGTACTTTTATAATTATTTTCTGTGGTTGAAACTATTCCGATCCCTAAGTCGGTCATTAGAGATTTAGGTAGCTAGATGGCTGGTGGGTGTGAGGATGGCTAGGTAACTTGCCTGCCAGGTGTGAAGGTGGCAGACCTTGTGCATCACCTAGAGAGTGCCAGGGAGAAGCTGACTGTAGACATCAGTGACATAGGGAAGACCTGGAAGTTAAATTATGGGGAGATGGCTGAGGTACATAGTGAATGGAATTCATCCCTCTCTGAGCACTGACTTTTCCTCTTCTGATTTCTTGTAGAAATGCTTTCTGCAGAGGTTGGTAAGTAGAGTAGTCCTATAATCATTTACTGCCCCTGAAACGATCCCAGTCCTAATCAACCTTTAGGGATGAGATAGCTGGATGACTCGTGGGTATGAGAATCACCCAATAACTTCACTGCCTGCTTTGAGGGTGCTGCATCTCACGTCACCTAGATAAGGCTTTAGAGAATGCTGGGAAGGAGTCAGCTGTCACAATTCATATGGGCACCATAATCATAGGAAGAGGAATGAGGGAGGATTTGGAAGCTAAGTTATTTGTGGCATGAGGGCTGAGGTACATGGTGAATGTTTGTCATCACGTGAGATGGCTATGATAGAAGTCTATAAATCCATGAGCAGGGTAGAATAGATTGGGAATAGGGGACTCTCCATGATGCTAATAGGTAGCACTTTTAAAGCAAATCAAAAGAACTATTTTTTCATTCAATGCATAATTAAGCTGTAGAATTTGTCACTGGAAGATATGTTCTAAGAGTTGGATTTGGATCTGGATTTTAGACTCACTCGCCCTTAACATAACTGGAGTTAAAAAAAGGCTTGGATAGGTTCCTGATAGGGATGTGCATTCATTTGAAATGACATGAGAAATATTGAAAATGACACTGAAAATCCCCAAATTATTTTCCTCTCCAGTTTCATTGCAGGTTGGACTCAAACCAGTAACCTTAGGGGTTGGTTCTGGACAGTCTGCTCTTAACTCTGCTGATAATTTTCCTTCCTGTTCCCTGATTGGCCCAATATTTGTCTGGACTGCAGCTCTATTAAAATTGCTTACTGGAAATTTTGCCTCGTGACTCTATTAACTCCTGCTGTAGAGATTTACTCCAGATATTGTTCTTTTGCCGTGTACTTGTGCCAGAAAATCTGTGAAATCATGTGTAAGTACCCTGTGAGACACATTTACCAAACCTAATTTAGATCATGGTTCTCCAATTAGTGATGATCAAAAAGGATCTGGATTAGGCTTGGTAAATATCTCTGAGTATAAGCAACAGGCAGTAGATTTGCTCCTTGACATCCTCCTCAGTACTTGTGACCTGGGTTGTCCACTATTGAAAACAGATGCTGAACTTGATTGACTTTTGGTCTGACTCAGAATGGCAAATTCTTATGTTCTTGAAGTAAGCGCTGGAAGAATTTTCAAATCAATATGCTTATTGATTCTTCCCTCTTTTGTTTTCTTGTAGCAAACCTGTCTGAAGATAAAGGTAATTGGTTTTCCATTTATTGTTTGGTGACTGAAAAAATTACAGTTTTTATGTTTGGCAAATATGTCCATATTTCCTGGTTTATAGGTGTTTTGCAAATGTCTCTCTTGCTAGACTCAGAAGCTCAGGTAAAGCGGAGGAAAGGTCCATAAACCATTATTAAGAAGGGACCCAGGATATCAATGCTTGAACCAATACAAGCATTGTGGAACCTGTGTCCCTTGGGGAAACTGCTAGGTACATATGACCTAGATTGGCCACTGTTGGAAACAGAATACTGGGCTTGATGGACCTTGGTCTGACCCAGTATGGCATATCTTATGTTCTTATGGTATCACTGGGTAATTTTTATGTTGGTCCACTTCAAATAATCACAGATTGTATAGCTTCTAACTCTGCTTCCACTGGAGTGCAGGCTTGTATATTATTTGGCTTTTCTTGTTCCATGGACCCTTATCCACCTTTCAATTCCAGCTTAAAATGAAAAAAAGAAAAGCAAACATCTCCCCCCCCACACAAAAAATATGAAAAACAGAATGAAGAAATAAAAGCCTCTAATATACATCAAATCAGTATTCAAGAAGCCATTTTTTATTTGCTGAGTCTGATTCCATTCAATTGCATTATAAGTGATACTAGAGAGGGGTTTGTAGGGTGCACGCTTCACATGGACTAGAAGTGACCAGGAGGGAGCTAGGGAGAGGTATACCATAAAAAGAAAAGCCACAATGCCTCTCTGCAGCTCATTGGGGTCTATTCTATTCCATTGCTCAGGAATAGCCTAATGGTTAAAGCAACAGGAGATCTGGGTTTGATTCTCTTTGACACTCCTTGGGCAAGTCACTTTACCCTCCATTGCCTCTGAAGAAAAGACTTGGCAATCTACTTCTGCTCATAACTTGCCAAGAAAACTCAGGGGCTGCTGAGTCAGCATTGACTTGAAGGCACTTAAAAAAAACAACCCACCCATTCAATGTTTTGGGTGGCGGAGTACTACTGTCCATGAAAGAAGAGCAGGTCCTGGGCATGATTGTTTCTGATGATCTTAAAGTGGCTAAACATGTAGAAAGGTGATGGCAAAAGCCAGAATCATATTTGGGTGCATAGGGAGAGGAATGGCCAGCAGAAAAAAAGAGGTGATAGTGCCTCTATATATGTCTCTGGTGCGACCTCATTTGGAGTATTATGTGCAATTCTGGAGACCGCACCTTCAAAAGGATATAAACAGGATGGAGTTGATGCAGAGGGTGGCTACTAAAATGGTCAGTGGTCTTCATTATAAACAATATGTGGACAGATTTAAAATCTTAATATGTATACATTAGAGGAAAGGTGGGATAGAGGAGATATGATAGAGACATTTAAATACCTTCATGGCATAAATGCACAAGAGGAGAGCCTCTTTCGACTGAAAGTAAGCTCTGCAGTGAGGGGGCATAGGATGAGGGTGAAAGGGGATAGACTCAGGAGTAATATGTGGAAATGCTTATTTACAGAAAGAGTGATAGATATGTGGAATAGTCTCCCAGTGGAGGTAGTAGAGATGAGGACAGTATCTGAATTCAAGAAAGCATGGAAAAAACACAGAAAATCTCTAAAGGAAAAAAGGGACTATAGTATTCGATATGAAAGGACAGACTATATAGGCCATGTGATCTTTTTCTGCTGACATGTTTCTATGTTTCTAGACTGGATTTGGACCCTGCTTGGCTTGGTTTACAGCCTCTGCTTTAACCAGTAAACTTCTTCTCTACTGTACTTAGGGAGCACAATTTCCAAAACAATTTCTGAAAGTAAAACAAAGCTTTATCTATGGAAAAGAGTTTTTGTAAACTTGTCTGCTCTGCTTGTTAGGGGTATGTACAGATTTTTTTAAAATTTCCTTTCCTTCTGCTTTTCTATTTCATTTGTTGTTTGTTTTGTTTCACTTATTGAAAATGAAAAATTTTTTCAAAATGTCATGCCTAACGACAAAAAAATAACAGACAATTCTCCTTCCCCCAAGCCTGCTGTTGACTTTGGGATATCTTGAAAACTGAACTTTAGCATTGCCTTTTCATGCAAATCCCCCAGCCCTGATGGTTTCATATTACACTGCTGAACACTTCATTCTACCTTTTTGTATTAGTTCATTTCAACTAACCCATCAAAGCTCGAGAGGGTACTTCTGCTAATGTCACTCGTCTCTTTTTGTGAGTTCTGATTTTTCCCTCTTTTGTTTTCTTGTAGCAAAGCTTTCAGCAGAAGTCGGTGAGTAATTTTATAATTATTGACTGTGGTAGAAACTATTCCGTTTTCTAAGTCAATCTTTTGGATGTAAATGATTGGGTGACTGATGGAACTGCATTTCACTTGGTAACTTGCCTGCCTATCAGAAAGGTGGCAGACCTCATGCTTCACCTGGATAGGATTTTGAAGAGTGTGAGAATGGATCTGGCTATTGTAGAGTATATGGGAAACAGCTGAGGTACATGGGGAATTTAGTTCATCCTTGGAGAATAAGCCTTGGAGGTATTTTCAAGTCAGTCTTTAGAAATGTAGAAAGGTGACTGGTGGGCATGAGAATTACTTGGTAACTAACCTGCTTGATGTGATGATGGTGGTGGACCTCATGTGTCAAGCTAGGGAGGAACTAGCTGTTATAGTCCTTGTGGGTACCAATGACATAGGAAAATGGAGGATGGAGGTTCTAAAAACAAAATTATTTGTAGAGAGAAGGCAAAGATGAATGGTGAAAGCATTTCGTCCCTTGGAAGAAAGTCCTGGAGAAATTTTTGGATCCCCATTAATACCAATGTCTCTGTGTTCACCAACTGTTCCATCATTTGTTTTCTTTTAGAAAAGTTCGCTGCGAATAACAGTAAGTAAATTTTCTATTTACTGCTGCAGCTGAAACAATTCCAGTTGTAAAGTTTTGCCTAATATCTTTGTATTTCCTGGTTTATTTATTTATTTTTATTTAATAGTTTTTTTATGCTGCTTTTCACTGGGTCAAAGCGGTTTACATGCAACAGAACTTTCATTAGTTCATTAGCCCTGGGAGATGTGAACATTACGACCCCAACGTTTCTAATCTGATTTCCATGTCTTTTCTAAAATGTGCCTTCACACATCAAAAGTTATCATTATTGCCCACTGTGGGAATCATCTCCACTGCTTTCTGAGGACCTCTGCCGTAAATAAAGGCAGCCTCATCCATATCACATTTAAGCCCCAACATGCATCTTGCTGTGTTCTGCGGTCCTACAGACCAATATGGTATCTCCCGACCCTGTTACACTCATACCCAGCCCAGAGTCCATAAGGGTTCACTCCTGGCTCGACTACAGATACTAACCATCTTTCAGTTCAAGCTTAAAAGGAAAACAGCAGGAAAGAAATAAAACCTTCTAAAGTATATGAAAACAGTGTGATTTGTTCAGTGTTTTCATAGGTGATACCGCAGAGGGGTAAGTAGAAAGGTTTGTGTCTTTGCAGATGATATGAAGATCTGCAACATGGTGGACAATCCAACTAGAGTAGAATAAAGGGGGGATTTAGGAAGAGTCATTACCAGAACAAAAAGTTACACAGATAAATAGATCTTTTGAATATCTTGTTGTATGGTTACAGAAGTGATGGACGTTTTTACAAACTAGCAACTCTAACTTTTACCCATTTCTATTTTTATGTAGAATCTCTTCTTACAGAACTTGGTAAGTTTTTAGTCTCAAGTTTATTGGAGTGTTGCTTAAATATTTCGTGGGCTCTGATGGTTGTGTGTCTGTGTTTGATTTCAGAGTGGAGAAGATGCTGGAGCTATGCAGGTAACACAGTCGACACAATCTCACCTGCAGAATGTGAATTTCCTCCTCTGCGCTAATTAGAGCTTCTAGTTCATTATCTCATTGAAAAGAGGGATATGAATAAATTGAGCGAGCTGATTTGAAGACTGAATATCCAATAGGGCAGCTAGTTTCTCTGAGCCTTATTAGTGAGTGGCAGCGAATAGCTGAGCTGCTCTCATACAATTAATGAATGACTGGGGATCCCGCTAATGACAAATGCAAGTGTGGGAGGGCCAATGAGGGTTAGAGGTGAGTGTGGGAGGAACCAATAAGAAGTGTTTGCTCATGTTTATTAATGTGTCATCTCCCTGCAGTCAATGTGACGCTGGATCAGGCAACGGCTCATCCTCGACTTGTCCTATCTGAGGATCGGAAAAGTGTCAAATGGGGAGACACAACACAGAAACTGTCCAAAAATTCCAAGAGATTTGATACTGATGCCTGTGTACTGGGGACTGAGATCTTCATCTCAGGAAGACATTACTGGGAGGTGGAGGTGGGAGATGTGACTGATTGGATATTGGGTGTGTGTAAAGACTCTGTGAGGAGAAAGGGGGAGATCACACCATCACCTGAGGAGGGATACTGGGCAGTGGAATTGTGGAATAACAGCAGATACCGGGCTCTTACCTCTCCAAAGACCCCACTCCCCCTTCGTGAGAGACCCTGGGCAGTGGGGATTTTCCTGGACTATGAGGCAGGAAAAGTCTCATTTTACAATGCAGATAATAAATCTCATCTCTACACCTTCACCAACACCTTCACAGGGACACTCCAACCTTTCTTCAATACTTGTTTTACTAAAGGAAATCTGAGAATCCGCCCAGTGCAGGCCTGGAAATGAGAGAGCCACACTCGTGTTTAATGCCTCTTGTCTCTCCCTCTCTTTCTTTAAGATTCAGAAAACTTTCTTGGCCTGACATTTTGTGCACCCGCTGTCACATATATGCAGTGATCAAAAACTAAAATCAATCTGAGTAACTCTACTGCTTTCCTTATGATTCATAGAATCCAGCTGGTTTCCTTATCGATTTCCTTGAGGTCCTCCACTAGGCAAAGGATCGGAGGATTTGTTTTCATTTGTCTTCATATTTTCTTTTCATCTGTTGAACTTCATCCACCATATTTTTCCTGCAAAACATGCGTCTTCAAGCACGATTCTCTGGAGCGGAAACAATGCTCCGCGGTGCCTCTCGGTGACAGTAAAGCACTCTGACTCGCCCCAGTCAATCCCAGGACACAGTCGTGGTTCCAGTTTCATATTCTTTACCTGTTCAGCTCAACAAACATCAACTCTGTACAGAATCCCACAGGTTACATTACCTCAACATCTTCATCTCATAAATTCAACCATCTGTGGAAGGCATGCCACCCTGGATGAGAAAATGTTTTATAAAGGAGTGTGGTTGCCATAGAGTCCACTTTAAAGGTAGATAAATCAAAATAAAACAAAAAGAGACAATCAGGTGATACCTTTTTATTGGACTAACAATACATTTTTGACTAGCTTTCAGAGGTCAAAGCCTCCTTCCTAAGATGGATCTCTGTGGGAGGCTAAGGGTTCACCTGAGGGTCAGAAGAGTATTATCACCCCTACTGGTACCTCCTGTTTGGATGTTGCCCCTGTAGTTATGGCACTCACAACCTCAGAAGCCCTATGTGGTGGTAGCTGCTTCTCTTGACCTCCCAGGCATCCTGGTACGACCTTCTCCTCGTCTTCTTCAACTGGGGGGGGGGGGGGTAACATGCTTAAATATTCTGTTGCATTGCAGCAAAATGGCAGCTATCATTCACAACCACCTCAAAACACTCCGGGATCAGTTTTATAAAGAAGTTACTGAACATCGTCACAGCAACAACTCCAGGTTCTATGCTGAACACAGTGTCCATCTTCCCTTCCTGGATACTCAGATTGGTATTGCTCGAAATAGCGACTACTTCCTCATTGTCCCTCTAGTCCAGTTCAGATGCCTGGGGTTTATGTCCTATCACTAGCAGATGGAGACTGAGAACCTCTGGTTTTGATGATGTCACACTATAAGGGGTCTGTGCATATCTGATCAAGCTGGTATTTCTCAGTCTCCAGCAGATGGTGATGATCATCTATGCAGTCTGGACTCCACTGAGATGGATTATTAAAAATAAAAAGAGAGAATACAAAGATTTGAATTGATTGATAAGGGAATTGGTGTTGCATCTCCACTCTGGACCCAGTGCTGTTTTCTGGCTAGTCTTTTGGATGCAAACTTGGTGGTCTGAGTCCCTCCCCCCAGTAAGCTCTCACCTCTCTGTTCCAGGAGTCCCTTTGTGGGTTTCTTGAGATTCCATGTTCCTCCTCCCCCACTTTTGGGAGATGGCCCAGGAACTGGTTTAAGGCAGTCTATGGCTCTTTAAATGTTTTAATGTAAAGAAAAAGAGAAAAGTCACAAAGAGAACCATAAAGACAGAGAGAGTTTTGTAGGTGAGCAGTCCGTCTCAGTGCCGGTGCTGCAAGGGATTGTGCCGATTTGGCAGTGAGCTTGCTATCTGAGGTGAGGGGGAATCAGTTGATTTGGCGGGAACAAGTGGGGCTGTGCTTGTGAGATGCCAGTGGGCAAAGCGGCCTGTGTGGACTTCGGCAGCTGCTGCATCCAGCTGTTGGCGGCAGGTCTTTGCTGCAGATATGAAACGGAGGGCCAATCTGCAGAACAGTTTTTAAGGGGAATCAGGTCTTCCGGCATTGAGGCTCTGCCAGCATCAGCCAGCAATTCAGAATGGTTTCAACTTTCCCCTCACCTGCAGGTTCCTGTGGTTTTGGTGGGAACCATGGCCTTGTCAGTGGCAGACGTGCTTCAGCTGACAGATTTTGGGGATGGCCTGAGGGCAACATCTGTGCAGCCAGGAGAACAGCGTTTAAGCTTGGTGGGCCCCGGGGAAGGAACTTCACTTCCTGGTATATCTTTTACTCCTGAATTTGTATTATTTTTGCACCAGGCTTACTGTATGAAACAGGGCCTGATGCAAAGTACTCCTCAGGGTTCAGCCCTTAAAAGGAGCGCATAATCGATGGCGCCTGTTGTCAAAGAGCCCAGACAGCCTGGGTCCAAGTGCCAGAGGATGGCAGAAGATGACCGGGCTTTGGTGGGTCTTGGGGGGGGGGGGGGTCAGACGATTCTCTGGAGGTTCAATCTGGGTGCTGAGGAGAGTCCTTAGATGAGGAATTTGAAGAAGGAGAAATACTGCCGGGCAAAGATCTCTACATTATAAGGGGTTTTGGTGAGAAGAGCTGCTGGTGTTAATTACATAGTTGTTGGCAGCTCTGAATGTAGTTCATGGCTCCCCAGTGAAGGAAATATCCCTGGAGGACTCCTTGTTGCAGGGCATTAGGAAGCCTCAGGAATCCTTTCCACTTCATAGGACCATAAATGTATTTAACTAGGCTTATATACCACTTTTCTACAAGTCAAAGTGGTGTACTTTCAGGTACTATATATTTATTTCCCTTGTCCCCAAAGGGCTCACAATCTATGTTTTCATACCTGAGGCAATGGCGTGGTTTGCCCAAGGCTACAAGGAGCACCTGTGGGACTAGAAAGCCCAGTTCTTCCAGCCCAAGAATGCTGTCCTCTAACAGGATTTGAGCCCCTGGCCTTCTGGCCTGAGAAAACATTCCCCATCCACTAGGCCACTCCTCCCTTCCATAAGATGATAGAAGTGGAATGGGAGAGACTGGAAGCAGGATTACAAGTTAGCAGATCCATGACTCGCCTGTATCCATTCCTCTGGAGAAGGATCTCCTGCAGCTCCTGAAGGTGGATGATGGCTCTGACCAAAAAGGCGATAATTCTTGTGGAAGGTGGAGCTGCACTGAAAGATGCCCAAGACCGAAAGCTGGAAACACCCTTGAAGCTGTCTTTTGAGATTACTGCCCTTGCATTACAGGTGTCCATTTGTAGGACCTATGCTGCTAGAACATGTTTACAATGGGCTCAAGGTTTGCCATAGACTGAGGCTGATGCTCTAGTCCTTTTGTCAGAGATTGCTAACCTGGAGTCGGGGTCAGCATATCTCACAGATGTATTGTATAACCTAGTGAGAGCCTCTGCTAAGAATATGGCCTTGGTGGTGTCAGTGAGGTGGCTCTTGTGGCTCTGTAATTGGTCAACGGATATAGCCTCCAAAACGTGCCTCAGTAAACGTCCTTTCAAAGGGAAACTGCTGTTGAGAGAGGCGCTAGATAAATTGGTGAAAGACTTGGGGGAAGCCAAGGTCCTGAGACTGAGGACAAGCCTAAGACAGGAAAGACTGTGGTGCTCATCAGAAGCCATTTCAGGAATTTCTGAAGATTTCAAGCAGCATGTTTTGTGCCCTTTCACCATTCGCGCTATCCTCCAAGAGGGCAATCCTTTTGAGGAAGAGGTAGGGACTATTTTGGAGGGTCCACAGGTGGTCCCAAGAAGTCCTAATGAAGCGACCCAGGTGGAGTTGATTCCAGTAGGTTACCAGCTACAAACATTTTACTCCATTTGAGTCCAGATTATCTCCGACCAGTGGATGCTAGAACTGATTTGAGATGGCTCGGCCACTCCGACATCTTTATGTTGTCGCCCTGCAAGACTCTAGCCAAAGCCAGGGCTGTGGAGGATATGCTGCTAAAACTAATTCAGCTGAAGGCAGTGGTCTGAGTGTGGGCAGAAGAACTTGGTCTCGGTTGATACTCAATTTATTTTGTAGTTCCCAAGAAAGAAGGTTCCTTTCAGCTGGTTTTGGATCTCAAACATGTCAATCGAGCCTTGAGGGTGCCCCATTTTCAGATGGAGACTTTGCAGTCTGCATAGGGGCCATGCAGAAGAGTGAGATTTTGACCTGTCCAAGGCTTATTTGCACATTCCTATCTGTCTGGATCATCAAAGATATCTCCACTTTGCAGTACCCATGGGACATTTTCAGTTTTGAGCCCTGCCATTTGGCCTTGCCATGACTCCTTGGACCTTTATGAAGGTGATGGTGGTTGGGACAGCCTCTCTTCAGCATCCATACCTAGATGATTGGTTGATCACAGCAAAGTCTGTTCAGGAAAGTCGAGAGGCAACAAGGTGGGTGATGTCCCTTTTCCAAAGTTTGGGGTGGGTTATCAATTTCAGCAAAAGCAATTTGGAACCAACACAAGATCTAACATATGTAGGAGTTCATTTTTGCACCAGAATTGGATAGGTGACTCTGCTTCAGGAAATGAAGATCACGGACCAGGTCCAGAGGATTTGCTAGATGGGGGCTCCCTCTGTTTGGCATTTCCTACAACTCCTAGGGTTCATGGCTGCAATCTTGGATCTTGTACCCTGGGCCAGGACACATATGAGGTCTCTACAGAAGGCCTTATTATTCCAGTGGTCTTTGCAGTCACAGTCTCTATGGAAAAGACTGCCTTGTCCGCAGGAAGTGAGAACTGGTGGCTGGATTTGGACACCTGTTACAATGTAAATAGTTAAGTTCAATGATGGAATTTAATGTAAATCAACTTGCTTCACAAGGTAAAAATTGAGTTCAATGCAAAGCACCGTGATTTAAGTAAAAGTTAGTTTATAAATACTGTTACATAAATAAAATAAAGCTACTAGAAGGGATACTACTGGAGCTGTACGAATGGGTGATAGTGACCGCCGATGTCAGTCTCTACAGATGGGGAGCACATTATCAGTCCAAAGTAGCGCAGGGCCGATGGTCTCAGAAAGAGAACTGGTCCATAAACCGCTTGGAGATGCTGCGGGTTTTTCTTGTTCTCTAGTTCTTTCAACACAGACCAGTGAGGATCTTCTCAGACAATATAACCATGGTAGCTTACCTCAATCACCAGAGCGGTACAGGCTGTGCAGTTTTGATGGAGGAGGTGAAGCCTCAGCTTTAGTGGACAGAAATGAATCTGCTCACATTATCAGCAGCTCATGTGGCCAGAAAAGAAAACGTACAGGTTGACTTCCTCAGTCGACATCGATTGGACCTGGGAGAGTGATCTCTGGAGACATCAGTGTTTCAGCGCATTGTTCATCGCCGGGGAGCACTAGTCATGGATCTGATGGCATCTGCTTTCAGTGCCAAGGTGGAATGATTCTTCAGCCGCAGACAAGAAAGAATGTCAGAGGGATTCAATGCTTTGACTCAACAATGGCCAAGCACCACGTTCCTGTATGTGTTTCCTGCCTGGCCCCTGGTAGGCCAGATTCTATAGAAGATAGAATATCATCGATGTCTGGTCATTTTGTTGGCACTGGACTGTCCTCGGTGACCACGATTTGGTATGGATGTCAGTGAAGGCCCATGGCGGCTTCCACTGCAGGACAGTGTGTTGTTGCAGGGCCCGATATTCATGTCAGAGATGGCTTTGTTGTTGCTTACAGTCTGGCTCTTGAGAGGGTTGGTTAAGAAAGAAAGGTTACTCAACACAGGTAATTGCCACATTGCTTGAGCCATGAAAAAGGCCTACATCTCTGGCTTATAGTAGGGTTTGGAATATCTTCCTGCTGGATATTCTCACTTTTCTCCAAGCCGGAATGGATGAAGGTCTTAGTCTGAATTTGTTGCGAGTTCAGGTAGCAGCCTTAGCTTGCTATAGAGGTCGATTACAAGGGGGTCTGTTGCTTCTCATCCTGATATGGCTAGTTTTCTGAAGGGAATCAAACAGGTTTGACCACCATCATGCCAAATTGTTTCTCCATGGGTATTATCTGCACTTATGGAAGCCTCATTCAAACTATTAGTAGTGATTCTCTGAAGGATCTTACATTGAAGGTGGTCTTTCTGCAGCTGCAAGCATTGTTTTGCAGGAAACCTTTTCTTTCATTCTCCAAAGGAAAGGTGATGTTTCATCCAGTTCCCTCCTTTTTACCAAAGGTAAGGTTGGCATTTCACCTCAAACAGACAGTAACTCTTCTGTGTTTTCTGGTACTGAATAGGGCTCAATGTCACGTTAGTTGCATCGACTGGATGTTCATAGGGTTCTTCGACACTACCTCAGGCATACAGAAGCTATTAGGAAATCAGATCATCTCTTTGTTTTATTTGGAGGTGAATGCAAAAGAGATGCACCTTCAAAAGCATCCATACAAATACAATAAATACATGCCCTCCTGAACCTCTTTCTCACTGGATATAGCTTAATTAGGTAATTACTTTTCTCTCCCCCTCTAAACCTTTCTCTTTATGAAACTCCATTTAATATATTTCTCCCTTATCCTGTTCCCTTCCCCACCCTACACTGTAAATAGCTCTGCCGCAGCATCCGCTATTCTGCTGTATATGTGAACAGCTGATTTGTAAATAGTACCTTGTAATATACTTTTATATGTTCTATGTTCTTTGTAAATGAGTTCTGTTCATTGTAAACCGCCCCTGATCACTGGAAGGGGTGGTATATAAAAACGTTTAAACAAAATAAATAAATAATAGCGTGGTGGCTGAAGGAAGCTATTGCTTTAGCATATCTGCTCAAACGTAGGACACTTCCAGAAGGTTTGGGGGCTCATTCAACGAGAGCTCAGGCAGCATCCTGGACAGAGTATGATCTCATGCCTCCGGTTGATGGTTCTCGCTCTATTCCTTTGTGTGGCGCTATTGCTTGAATGTGTAGGCTAAAGGGGATGCGTGTTTTGGAGCTTGGGTTCTGCAGGTGAGGCTCACAAGTCCTGTCCAAGATTGAATACTGCTCTGGTACATCCCATGCACATGGACTGGACAGGAGGGACAATGAGGAAGGTGAAATTAGACCTTACCTGCTAATTTTCTTTCCTTGAATCCCTTCAGAACTTGCCCATTCAGTCTTTTGCGAGTCCAGATGTGGAAGAGTTTAAGAGTGTGATAGTGCCACGTCTGCGACTTTTACTTTATAAATATCTGGAGTATTAAAAGGTGATGCACAGTATCTGCCTAATGCTGAGTTTTCAGATCTCGGTCCTTTCAGGACCTCTGATTGTTAATTCCTATGCATTTAATATATATAGTTTTGTGAAATTGTTTTTGAGCTTGCATAACTTTGTCTAGGTGGAGTCTGCTTTGCCAATAGAATACGGGCTTGATCAGATATGCACAGATCACTTCTAGTGTGACATCATCAAAACCAGGGGTCTTCAGTCTCCATCTGCTGGTGATAGGGCATAAACCCCATGCATCCGGACTGGATTGGAGGGACTTAAAGAAATTTAGCAGTTAATTTCACCATCTGGATGGAGAAGAGACACATGGGACCAGAACTGGCCGCTGGTCAACTGTATATATACCCAGCCTGATGTTGGTGGAGGAAGTGGTGTCTACACCCCCTTGAGGGTTTCAGGCTGAGAATGGCTCATATCAAACCTGCTATAAGAGCAGGGTCCTTGTGGATCTGTTTGTTTCCACCTCTCATCCTCCATGGCTCCAACATATCATCACAGTTTTGTCCCCAGATTACTCTGTCCCATAGTGACTGACAAGTTTGATCATTAGTTTAAAGAGTGCTGTCTTTGCATAGCTTGGGGATTTTAATTAGATTTTTGTGTTTGACTGACTTATATGTTTATGCTTGCCTTGTGGATAATGCTTGTATTGTTTATTTCATATGTTTATATGTAACATGTGGAGTACAAATAAAATCTGTGGTGTTTAAGTGTTTTTAAATAAATACTTGGTTAATATGCACTCCCATCTGTTACAAGAAATCCTCCAGACGTCCTCTTTCATCCTCAGAGAACATCACCAGTGAACTGCTCCTTCCTGGATATTTATACTCCCTGCAAGTACTAACCCTCTCCTAATATCACACTTCCATTTATATAATCCCATCCCCGCCATCTACTGCCAGGTCCTGCTTCACATAAATATCCCTTAGGCAGGGGCACAGTACTCCATGTGGTTTCCTTTCTAATACCCAACACTCCTCCGTGAATTCCTTCGCTGGGCTACAAACCCTACTTTCTGGCTTGTCCACTCTTCTGTATAATGTGAGTGTGAGACTCTGGGCAGTGGAGGTTTTGCTGGGCTATGAAGTGGGAAAAGTCTCATTTATTTAGCTCGTGCCTTTCCAGTCGTAGCTCAAGTTGAGTTATAGTGAGGTATAGAAGGCATTTCCCTGTCCATGGGGGGCTTACAATCTTAGGGGGGAGGGGTATTCAGCAGCAATGGCAAGCACTAGTAAAGCAGCTAGTCACCAGGACTGAACTTTAAACCCAAATTTACAATTCTGGGGCCATTTCAGGCCACCGACATTGACTGTCCGTGTTGCCCAGTTAGCGGTATATTCAGCGGCACTAATATAGTGCTGCTCAATATCCCTGACTGCCATCACTAGCTGGCTAGCATTGGAGCCTTCCAGGGGTGGCGTGGAGGTGGCATCTGGGGATAACCGGCTAGCGGCATAATCAGCTGTCAGCCAGTTATCCCAAAGTGGCAAGTTAGGTGCTTGAAAGACTGGTCTAACGTTCGCCACCATAGCTAACCAAGCAGTAAGACTACATTCTGCTGCCAGTGGTGGAGGGACTGTGCTATTGCATATTTAGTCACTAGGGGGCAGGCAAGGGCACACTAGGAGTGACAGCAGCGTGGGCAGAGGACTCCTGCGCAGTTTCACAGGAACGCTGTCCATTGCGATATGATGACAATGACAGAGTTCGGATTAGAGCATCTGAAGTTAAAGAATTCTGTCAAAATTCATAATAATAACAGTGAGAAGCATTAGCTTAGACCAGGAATGGGCAAACTACGGCCCGCGGACGCGTGCGGAAATAGAAACTACAGGAGAAGTAGCGCGGTGGCAGAGCGTAACAGCCACCTCGGATATGCAGAAGCGAAAGAGAAACGCTCAAGCTTAGAGCGTGAATAAGGGCCGGAGGCTTTACTTGTTTTTAAAATCATCCATAGGCGTCGGAGAGGGGGGCGGGTGGGGGGGCAGAGGGCCCGTGACCCCACACTAAAACTTTGCTGCTCCGATCGGGGCTTCATTCCGCGGGGAGCCGATCTGCAGGCAGAAGCCGGGAAAGGCCAGCGATCGCGACCTGGCAAGCAGCAGGCTGCCGGCGGGCAGAAGAGCGCTGCGATTGCGGCACAGATCCCTCCTGTCGGCCCGCAGGAGATCGGAGGGGAAGACAGGTCCGCTGGCCCAGGGGCGGAGCTTCCCCTCCAGACACAGCCTTCGGACGCCTCTGAAATCAGCCGAAGTCGGAACACTTGGCCCCACTGCTCTCTGATAGCTTTACCTTTCATTGAAGAGATAGCAGTCTATGTCCCACGTCACCCCAAAGACGGAAACATCCTCTCCCAGTGCCTGCCAAGCGACTGGGGATCAGGAATTGCACACGCTGAATTCAGAGACTCCCCCAGGAGCCCCTACTCACCACCGTGTGCTCTGGCAGCAACCAGTCCCTGCTGATGAGTAGAAGCGCTTTTCACCTGCTCCCGGCTTCAGCGTTTTTGTATGTATAGGTAAGTGCGTACGCATCTCGGGCATGAATCACTCTGTTGGAATGTGCACTGACTGACTATAAACTTCTCTCATTTTATGAAAGAAATACATTGCATAAAAGTTTTGTAAAATAACTCTTTTATGCTTTTCTACCTTAAATTAATCTAAACATTTAATGTTACAAATTTAAATTTAATTTATATTAATTCACACATACACACCGTCCATCTACTCTTGGTCTGGCCCCCGAGTCCAATATATGAACCCATTGCGGCCCTCGAGTCAAAAGGTTTGCCCACCCCTGGCTTAGACTGTAAGCTCTCTGGGGCAAAGGCTCAATACTCTTAGATGTAATTCGTGTGATTTAGGATTAAGTAGTATTGATTAACCTGATTTAGGGTGTAACACTCACTTGTGGGTGTTCCTGAGCTTGGGGCCGACCTGAGAGGAGCCTCCCTCAGGCAGGCTCCATCGGTTCCTAAATACTTGGCACCAGGGGAAGAAGAGTGCTATTTGGTGGGATTCCCCTCCCTTCTCTCCAGGAAACAAAGCATGGCTGTGAATAAAGCTGGTTGACAATATTTGCAAGTTTTGTTAACCCCTACAACATAAGTTTATATAAAGTTAAATGGGATCGGGGCTTCACTTATTTGTAAAAGGTTATCTGTTATATGTAATGGTTAATTGTTCTATGTAAACCACCTTGATTTATTGACAGGGCAATATATAAAACCACATAAATAAAGAAAAAAAGTAGCAAAGTGCATTCAAACAGTTCAGATGTTAGTCCCTCTGTGGCAAACCATTCAACAAACAGTGAAAATCTCTTATGTATTCCTGCAGAGTATCAGACAGCGATTCAGAAAAATGTAGAGTACTGATCCCCATGGGGTAATACCAATTAGACAGGAGAACCCTTTATTCCCATGTTCTAGTATCACATAGCCTCCCCCTCTTTCCTCTCACATGCAGGGCTGGCCCTTCCACTAGGTGAGCTAGGCAATTGCCTAGGGAAAGAGTTTTAGGGGTGGCAGCTACAGCAGAAGACAGCCAACCTAGCTGCTGCCGCTCCTCCTCCTCCTCCTCTTCCCCCCCCCCCCCCAACTTCCATGAGCAGCTTCCTTCTTTCTGCTATTTCTGAATGTTGTAACTGAAAAGGTAAATGAAGACGCCATGGAGCCTTGAATTCACACGCACTCAAAGCCCTGTCAGTCCACCCCATAGCAACAGGAAGTGCGTGTCAGAGGCTAGGGGTGAAGTTAAGGTGGAGTTTAGGCACAAGTGGGGAGGAGCTCAGGGCCACTCCAAACAAATAAGCGTTCCATTGCCCCTTGGCAAATATTAGCCATTTGTAAAGAAATTATGGCAGATAACAGTGTCACTATCCTTTTTATCCATGGTTAGAGATCTGTGAGAACATAAGAATATAAGAAATGTCATAATGGGTCAGACCAAGGTACATCAAGTCCAGTATCCTGTTTCCAACAGTGTCCCAACCAGATCACAAATATGTGTCAGGTTCCCAAAAACGTAACAGAAAGGAGTGAGGTGGCAAAGGAAAGTTCAGTTCATATTCAGTTCTTTATTTAGGGGTTCAGGTGAATAGTGGAGTACCCCAGGGATCTGTGATGGGTCCGCTGCTTTTTAACAAATTCAAAAATGACCTGGAAATAGGAATAATGAGTGAGGTGATCAAATCTGCAGATGACACAAAATTATTCAAATTTGTTAAAACCCAAGAGGATTGTGAAAAATTGCAAGAGGTGCTTGAAAAATTGGAAGACTGGACGTCCAAATGGCAGAAGATATTTAATGTGGACGTGCTAAGTTATGCACCTAGGAAAGAATAACCCAAACTATGCCTACATGATGCAAGTACCACCTTAGAAACAACCATTCTTTTTAACATCTCTGTTAGTGATATAGCGGAAGGGCTGTCGGGTAAGGTTTGCCTCTTTGTGGATGATACCAAAATCTGCAATAGAGTAGACATCCAGGAAGGTGTAGATAACATGAGGAGGGATCTAGCTAAGCTTGGTCTGACACAGTAAGGCATTTCTTAAGTTGTTCTGTTCTTATGTACACTTTGGGCTCTATCCTTCCACTCATACAAACCAATGACTAGATGGCATCACTAGACTTGCAGGATGCATACATCCACTTTTCCATCCACTGTGCTCATAGGAGGTATCTATGCTTCCATGTGCTTGGCAAGCACTATCAGTACAGGATGCATACATCCACTTTTCCATCCACTGTGCTCATAGGAGGTATCTATGCTTCAATGTGCTTGGTAAGCACTATCAGTACAGGATGCATCCATCCACTTTTCCATCCACTGTGCTCACAGGAGGTATCTATGCTTCCATGTGCTTGGTAAGCACTATCAGTACAGGATGCATACATCCACTTTTCCATCCACTGGGCTCACAGGAGGTATCTATGCTTCCATGTGCTTGGCAAGCACTATCAGTACAGGATGCTTCCATCCACTTTTCCATCCACTGTGCTCACAGGAGGTATCTATGCTTCCATGTGCTTGGCAAGCACTATCAGTACAGGATGCATAAATCCACTTTCCATCCACTGGGCTCACAGGAGGTATCTATGCTTCCATGTGCTTGGCAAGCACTATCAGTACAGGATGCTTCCATCCACTTTTCCATCCACTGTGCTCACAGGAGGTATCTATGCTTCCATGTGCTTGGCAAGCACTATCAGTACAGGATGCTTCCATCCACTTTTCCATCCACTGGGCTCATAGGAGGTATCTATGCTTCCATGTGCTTGGTAAGCACTGTCAGTACAGGATGCATACATCCACTTTTCCATCCACTGGGCTCACAGGAGGTATCTATGCTTCCATGTGCTTGGTAAGCACTGTCAGTACAGGATGCATACATCCACTTTTCCATTAACTGGTCTCATAGGAGGTATCTATGCTTCCATGTGCTTGGCAAGCACTATCAGTACAGGATGCTTCGCCATCTATCTGGCCCCGAGGGTTTTCACCAAATGCCATGTCGTGGCCACTGTGCACCTCTGCAGGCTTAACATATATGTTTTTCCTTACCTAGATGACTGACTCCTTGCCACACCCTCACAACAGGAAGCCCAGATGTCTGTCGAGCAGATGTATACACGTATAGGCACACTCTTTCCATGTATTATCATGTATGCACCCTTTTACCATGTGTACGTGTGTAAGCACACTCTTTCTATGTATACTCGTGAAGGCACACTTTTTCCGTATATACGTGTGTGGACACCCTCTTGCCATATATACGCATGTAGTCACACTGTTTCCATGAATAATCATGCTAGCACACTCTTGCTGGGTGTAAATAAATAATATGTACCTTTGTTTGATCACCGTGTTCTCTCTCCTTTGTGTGGCTGGACGGGTGGGTGCGGTTTCCTCATATATAAATTGTACCTACCATAAACCAAGGTCAAAGTACAAAATCCACATGATTCCTTACTTTTATTTTCCCTCAGAAAGTCAAGGACAAGAAGCAAATCTCAGAATAAAGTTAAGGTTATGCTGCAAAACATAGGAAACCAGTAGCTGACATCCTTGAGAAGTAAATGTTATGATATTTAAACATTTACAGTAAATGGATAAATAATGTCTTATCTTTACCTCTGAGAATGGCTGCATTATGAAGGAGATTAAGGGGACCTGATTTTTCTTGGACTTCGGAGAAACATTTGCTGTGAAGACTGACCACAAGAGGTAGGACAACCGCTCCCCCCCCCCCATTCATCCCTGATACCTCTCCTAAACCTCACTACCTCTGATAAACCTCTCTGCAGAAGTTAGGAGGGGGAGTGAGGGGAGGAAGGGGTTTATTGCTAACAGTGAGTTGGCGGGAAGGAAAGACTGTCTCCCCTTGAAGCAAAGTTTTCACACCATATCGGCGACATCCCCATAAATGTAGCCCTGCACAAAGTCTTTCTTTAAATATAGAAGGGAGATGGTGGTGCTGCAAGCCTGTGTTATCATTTTTACAGTTTTACAAATGTAAATTTCCACCATCACATCTGAATTAAAACCTCATCGTTCGAACAAAGGACTTTGGAATTCATTACCAGAGGATGTAATGTAGCTGGGTTTAAAAAAATTTGGACAAGTTCCTGGAGTAAAGGTCTATAAACCATTATTAGAGGATCCAGGAATTCCACTGCTTGCCCCAGTACAGGCTTTGTGGAACCTGTGTGTCTTTTTGGGAACCTGCTAGGTACTTGTGACCTGCATGGGCCAGTGTTGGAAGCAGGATACTAGGCTTGATGTACTTTGGTCAGACCTAGTTTGGCATACCTTATGTTCTTATATTTACTATTCTGCTACTGGAAGACACACACACACACCCCTACATCAATGCACCTCACTCCTGCCTTGCCGCAACCACAGCTATTCCAGGACTGAAACCCTCACACACAGAGTTTTACCAGCACCTTTCCTTCCTGACCTGTAGTGTACTCATATTATTCCAGTACTGAGACCCCCACCACACACAAAGCTCTTCCAGTGCACCCTAGTCACATTCTGCTGGAACACTGTCCCGTCCCTGAGTCTCGAGATCTTCTCGAGTCAGTGGAATGTGATTTCACCTTGTTCTTGGTAAAGTGATTGTGTTATTTTCAGATGTACTGGAGATGTATTTCCCCAAATCCCCCCGGAGAAGAGCTCTCTCCTCTCTTCCCGCCTTTATCCTTCTGCTGACTTCTCATCACTTCCAGACTGTAAATGCAGGTAAGAGTCACTCCAACATTTTCTAGACCTTTTATGCATTGGTAGTTTTCAGAAAGCATACACTGGGAAGGAATTTATACATTTACCAGCAGCTAACAAAATGCAACTTCCGTTGGAAACTAGACCCTAAGAGTTTAGCTGAAAACTCACCTAAAGTAAAGAACCTAAAACTTATGGGGTTATTTTTAAAACACTTCTCTGTATAGCAGTAGCAGCCCCTGCTATAAAGTGCTGGACAGAGGAATTTTGAAGGTGGAGGGGTCGGGAGAGAGGCAGTGATCAGCTGGGGATTGGAATTACACAAAGCATACAAAAAACACACACTGAGGTTCTCTACAAATATCTACCAAAAAAGAGGAATCACTTCCGTTACCCAACTTACCCACCATTTTTACTTAGATCATGGTGCACCTATCACAGCAGCTTACCAGCTTTTCACACCTCAATAATTAAATATTGATATTGTGTTACAATAAGTATTGGTTGAAAAATGATAAAAAAAAGAGGAGTGTTTTAGACCAGTGCTGGTTAACGGTAGTGATTCCCCTTCACCCACACTTTAACTGCCGCATAGAGGGAGAAGCAACTTTACTGAGGTCTTTTCTCCTCAATTATGAGTTTTCTTCCAGGGACTTCTATTGAAAATTAAGAATTGTATGGAATTAATAGTCACTGAGGTTTTCTGGTAGGTATCTGGAGATTGGAATTATCCAGTGCTGAGAAACAGATAGTTATGGAGATAACTAGGGACAGCAAGAAATCTCTTTGCACCGCTCTGCACATAGCAGTGCCCAGTATCGCAGTTATATGGGCAATTCTGGTGCTGACCGCAGTATCCAGATATCAGCACCGGCCACCATCCAGAAACCACTGTCGAATATCCACATGAGATTTAGATGCCACAGCCGGCGTTAAACGAATGCAGCCTGAGGTGTTTAAATAATGACCATATGATCTGACATTTAGGCCTGGAATTTATTTGCCTAGATGTGAAGCCCATCCAGGGAGGAGTGGAGCATCCATCGAGGAGTGGGGCATCCATCGAGGAGTGGGGCATCCAGGGAAGAGTGGAGGATCCAGGGAGGAGTGGGGCATCCAGGGAGGAGTGGAGGATCCAGGGAGGAGTGGGGAATCCAGGGAGGGATGGGGCATCCAGGGAGGAGTGGAGGATCCAGGGAGGAGTGGGGCATCCAGGGAGGAGTGGGGCATCCAGGGAGGAGTGGAGGATCCAGGGAGGAGTGGAGGATCCAGGGAGGAGTGGGGCATCCAGGGAGGAGTGGGGCATCCAGGGAGGAGTGGGGCATCCAGGGAGGAGTGGGGCATCCAGGGAGGAGTGGGGCATCCAGGGAGGAGTGGGGTATCCTGGGAGGAGTGGGGCATCCAGGGAGGGATGGGGGTGGTCTCGCTGTACATGGAGCCCTTTGTAAAATACCTAGGGAAGACTGCAGCACATTCAGCAGGTAGGGTCGGCCCAAGGGAGGTGCGGGGCCACGTGCGGAGATTAATTGTGGGCCTCATTTGCATAGGGGGCCTCATTTGCACAAATATTTGCATAATGTTATCATACATTTTTAGTAAACATGCTTCTTAATGAGTGTCTGGATAAAGAAAGACTAACAGATTTCTACGTTACTATATTCCAGTGCCAACCGCCAGGTCCATTAGGAAGTACTATAAACACTGCCCATTTAGAAGCCATAGCAAACCCGCCGTATCCTAACAGCTCTGCCAGGACTCACAAAGCACCATATCCTACCTATCAAAAGGCAACACTGCAAATATTAAACCAATACATTTCAAAGAATACCAATACATCTCCTACTGCAAGAATCCTTCATGGAGCCTCAAGAAGTTCTCATATTACCCCAATACTAAAACAATTGCACTGGCTACCCATACAAGCCAGGATCTCATTCAAGATCCTAATTATGACCCATAAAGCCATCAAGAAATACCCTGCTACTGCCATTACTGACCTAATTTCAATCACACCTCCCAATCGAGCAAGGAGATCGAATGCCACAAATACTCTCATATTACCTAAGGCAAGCACGAAGTGTTCTCAATTCACTAGATCCAGAGCCTTCTCCTTCTTTGCTCCATCCTGCTGGAACGCACTACCAGCAACTATCAGAACCATCAGTGAACTCTCCCAATTTAGGAAGGCACTGAAACGGCACCTCTTTCTTCATCACTACGATGTTGCATTCTTCCCCCCACACCCACCCACTCTCACATCTCAATGCAGCACCTCAAACTCATGCACGTCACATTCCCAGACTGATCACTCGCAATCACACCAACCACCATGAGAAACTTAGGCAGTGCCGCATAACTCATTATATTGTTGCATAAAGTAGACTGTATTTATTCATCGTGTCTCCTTGTTAAGGGACTGGTTATTTACACCCTATTTTACCTGTTATACCTGCTTAATGCATACCCAAGTTTAATTTTCCTGTTTAATGTATACCCAAGTTATTATACCTGTTTCACTGTAAGCACAAATCACGAAATTGAGATGTGCAACTCTTATGTTCATTGTAAACCGCACTGATATCGAATAGCGCGGTATAAAAGAGACTGCAAATAAATAAAATAAATAAATAAATACTGGGGAAAGAGAACAAGTGACACGGTCAAATAGAAACTACATGAACAGAATACCTCAGCTTGGTTAAAATGCAGAACATAGACCATCAACATCATAGGAGTGGAGGAGTAGCCTAGTGGTTGGGGCAAGGTACTTCAGGCCGGAAGGTCGGGGGGTTCAAATCCCACTAGAGGACAGCAACCTTGGGTTGGAAGCACTGTTCCCTCTAAGCTGTGCGCGTGTGCGCGCGCACACACCTCGCCGAGCGAGCGCACATACTTTACAACAGAGCGCACAAAAATTTTGGTTCTGATTCTGATAGAAAACAACACAGACGTCTTAAAATTTAAAAGTTGTTGTGTATTTACGGTTTTCACAAGTTCTACAATATTTTCTAGTGCAATCAATGTGGTGTACATACTGTATTCTGACGTGTAGTCACATTTTAAAGTATACAACTCCGAGTGTCATTAAGTGGCGCACAAAAATTTAACCTTCCCTCAAAAGCTGCACAGCTGATATTTTATGCGCACACAGCCTACAAAAAATTAGAGGGAACATTGGTTGGAAGGACTGGGGTTTCTAGTCCCACAGGTGCTCCTTGTGGTCTTGGGCAAGCCACTTAACCCTCCATAGCCCATGTTCCCTGTAAAATAGTTATCTCCAAGTTATAATACCCTGTTCAATGTAATTTCAGTTTGTTCAATGTAAACCACACTGATGCAGAATAGCACGGTATATAAGAGAATATAAATAAATTTCAGTTTGTTCAATGTAAACCGCACTGATGCAGAATAGCGCAGTATATAAGAGAATGTAATTAAATAAATCACCAAAGAACAAGGGATCACAATTTAGAAATAGGAAGACAATAATTAAACTGGGAACCCCAAAAGCCAAACTTGGGATGTACAGCAACACTGGAGAAATAAAACTATAAATTAATTTCCTCTCGTACTAAACAAAACACAAAAGATGTTAACGATGCACATTTCCCAGAGCTGATATATTCCAGTTAATAAATTCAAAATAAAAATGTATTTTTCTACCTTTTGTTGCTTGTGCATTTTCTTTTTCAGTTGCAATTGCTCCAGTCACTTTCTTCTGGTTTCTTTGTGTCTTCTGCGAGCTATCCATTTGTCCTTTCTTCTCTTTTAGATTTTTTCCAAATTTTTTCTCGATATCTGCTTTAACATACTGATCTTTCCCCTTTTGCTCTTTCCTCCATTTCTTTCCTTATTCCTTTATCATCCACTCAAATTTCACCCTTCCATTCTCAATCTCCACTTACTCTTCCAATACCCGGCCCATTGTAGACTTTTCTTCCCTTCCACACAAAATATCTTTTCCCTTCTCCATTCTCCATCCTAGTCCTCCCCCAAAATCAGCTCCCCTATAGTTCTAGACCCACCCAGCATCTGCCCCCTTCTAGTCCCAGTCTCCCAAGCTTCCACATCAGCCCATTTCCAGTCCTAGCCCCCCAAATGCTGTTTTCCAGTTCCATTCCAGCCCCCCATCAGCCCATTTCCAATCCAAGCTCCCCCATCAGCCCATTTCCATCCCTATTCCAACTCCCATCAGCCCACTTCCAGGCCTATTCCAGTCCCCATCAGCCCATTTCCAGCCCTATTCCAACTCCCATCAGCCCACTTCCAGTCCTATTCCAGTCCCCATCAACCCATTTCCAGTCCTATTCTAGCCCCCATCAGCCCATTTCTAGTCCTATTCCCGTCCATCACCCCTCTCAAGAAATGACCCACTCTAGACCCACTCTAGAAATGCCCTCATACTCATTATCTGATTTTTACCTATCCTTGCTGTGTAAATAGCTTATGTACATAGTTTACCCTGTTATCCAAGTTTGTATCCCTGTTCGATGTAAAACCTGACAACTTGTCGTTATGGTAGTTATGTTATGATGTAAACCGCGCTGATACCGAATAGCGCGGTATATAAGAAACTGTAATAAATAAATAAATTTGCAGTCCACGTTCCCCCCATCAGCCCATTTCTAGTCCTATTCCAGCTCATCAGCCCATTTATTTATTTATTTTTTATTTTTATTTAACAGTATTTCTATACCACCTTATCTTACAATCAAAGCGGTATCACAGCAAACAATCAAAAGGAGTGGTCGTGTTTTACATGCAGTGAAGAGTATATTGTGTTAGGAGTGTCTGATGTGTTGTGTGTTTGATTAGGTGTAGCTTATGTACATTGTGCGCTATAATACAACGTGTGCTAAAATACATTTTTTCTATACATTGTGAGCTATGCAATATTATGAGCTGTTATCCAATCTTCTATACGAGGGTCAGGGGGGGGTATGTTGGTTGTTCTTGTTGGTTAGATTATGTGACATGTCCATAGTGCTCTGTGAATAGGGTTGTCTTCAGCTGTTTGCAAAAGTCTTTAAGGTCCGTCGTTTTTCTCAGAACGTCTGGGAGGGTGTTCCAGATTGTGGGGGCAGCCAAGAAGAGTGCTCGTTCAGTGGTGTCCTTGCGTGTTTTTCTGAAATCTTTAGGGGTGTTAACACGGTTGGAGGTGCCTTTTCTTCTTGGGCATGTGCTGGTGTCTGGTTGTATGAGGGTGTGTAGGCTGTTGGCTGATGTGTGTTGTCTGATCTTAAATATGTTTATGATTGTTTTGTATTTGATGCGTGAGCTGATTGGGAGCCAGTGTAGGTCTTTCAGAATGGGTGTGATGTGTTCCTGTCTTGTTGTGCCAGTTATTATGCGGGCCGCCGTGTTTTGTGCTAGTTGTAGTGGTCTGAGTGTTTGTTTTGCTAGTCCAAGGTAGATTGGATTGCAGAAGTCCAGTATGGGGGTTATTAGAGCCTGGCATACAGTACGGAAGTGCTCAGTGGCGAGAAGGGGCTTAACACTTAATTTCCAGTCCTAGCCCCCCATATGCTCTTTTCCAGTTCCATTACAGTCCTCCATCAGCCCATTTCCACTCCAAGCTCCTCCATCAGCCAATT
This sequence comes from Ichthyophis bannanicus, assembly GCA_033557465.1. Taxonomy (NCBI): domain Eukaryota; kingdom Metazoa; phylum Chordata; class Amphibia; order Gymnophiona; family Ichthyophiidae; genus Ichthyophis; species Ichthyophis bannanicus. The sequence continues at coordinate 88,761,666 of CM066051.1, forward strand.
TCCAATCCTAGCCCCCTCGTCAGCCCACTTGGTCCTATTCCAGTCCCCATCAGCCCATTTCCAGTCCTAATCCAGCTCTTCCAGTCCAAGTTTCCCCCCACCATCACAGCCCATTTTGTCCGTTCCCTCCCCCCACCATCACAGCCCATTTGCAGTCCATTCCCCCCATCACAGCCCAATTGCAGTCCATTTTCCCCCCACCATCACAGCCCACTTGCAGTCCTCACCCATCACAGCCCAATTGCAGTCCGTTCCCCCCATCACAGCCCATTTCCCCCTCCCACCATCACAGCCCATTTCCAGTCCTTTCCCCTCCCCCCACCATCACAGCCCACTTGCAGTCCTCCCTCCCCATCACAGCCCAATTGCAGTCCGTTTCTCCCCCCCACATCACAGCCCATTTCCAGTCTGTTCCGCCTCCATCACAGCCCATTTCCAGTCGGTTCCCCCCCATCACAGCCCATCCAGTCCTAGCGGCCCCCCCCCCTCCCTCCGAAGAGCCCCGCGTCATCTAAGGGGTTGTAGAGGGAGCTAGGGAAGCCCATGTGAGGCCCTGGCTCCCTCTGCACAGCCTGCCAGCATGAAGAGCCTTTAGCTTCACGCTGGCGGCTATTTCATTGCCTTTAACCTTTCCCGGCATTCGCGGCTTCATTGAAACAACCGCCAACATGAAGGAAAAGGCTCTTCACGCTGGCGGGCTGTGCAGAGGGAGCCGGGGCCTCGCGCGGGCTTCCCCAGCTCCCTCTGCAGCCATCCATTAAGTGAGAATGTGGTTCGCGTGGGGCCCCCTGAAGTGCGGTGCCCTGTGCGAACAACATTCTCGCTCAATAGACAGGCCAGCCCTGTCAGCAGGTGCAGCTATGTTAAGAACTTGCCAGGTTCTTTCACCTGGATTAGCCACTGTTGGGAACAGGATAGTGGGCTTGATGGACCTTGGTCTGATCCAGTATCGCATTTCTTATGTTATGTTCTTATGGATGAGCAGCATCAGATAATAGTCAGTAGACTTGATGGTTTTCAGCAAAGTCTCTCTAACATTTTGGATTTTGGCACCTGGGAGACAGAACATCTCCTGGAATATCATGTCTGGTAGGTAGATGGATGCCTCTGTACCTCTCCGAAAGACATTATCAACCACCACTACCCTTCATTTTCTTGTGGTCACTGGTTTGGCAAATTTGGAGGTTTTGAGTTCTGGCTCCTCTAGTTCCTGGGATTTTCTGACATCCTCTACTTCCAGTGCTGCATACCACTTCTTCAGTTCAAGGGACTGTGGAGTTGGAGTGCCAATTCTGCAGGCTCTGGTGACCAAGATCTTGATGTCTTCTTTCTGTATCATACCATCTTGGAGATTTTTGATGCCTCAAGAAGTATTTAATCAATGTAGTTCTCATGGTCACAGATGCTTCTCAGCCTCACCACCTCCTCTCTCAGTTTCTCCACTTGTTTCATGAGGGATTCAACCTGCAGGCATCTTGCAAATGGAACCAGTCCCTTGCCTGGGATCAGGCTATCTGTCTGAACTGAGGGAAGAAGCTGTAACAGGAGCAACAGCTTTGGCAACAGTATTTTTCCAAGCCATAGTTCAGTAGTAGGAGCTTTGGTATTCGTTGAAATAAATAAGAAGAAGACCTACTAAGTCTGTACCTTTTCCTCAGCTGTTCTGAAGTCAAAACAACAGCTAGACTCTTTTATGTCAGATCAAACACCACTGTTTACATCATCAGAATATAGAAAGACTAGGGGACATGCAATGAAGCTACAGGGTAAACTATTCAAGACAAATAAGAAAAAATATTTTTTCACTCAACGTGTAATCAAACTCTGGAATTTGTTACCGGAGGATGTAGTAAAAGCTGTTAGTGTAGCTGGGTTTAAAAAAGGTTTGGACAAGATCCTGGAGGAAAGGACCATAAACTATTATTAAAAAGGGACCCAGGATATCACTGCTTGACCCAATACAAGCATTGTGGAACCTGTGTCTTTTGGAAAAACTGCTAGGTACATATGACCTAGATAGGCCAGTGTTGAAAACAGGATACTGGGCTTGATGGACCTTGGTCTGACCCAGTATGGTATATCTTATGTTCTTATGCTTAATTGTTCACTTGCTACTGGAGTATGGAACAGTTTATTATCTCTTCAAGCTACTGAGATATATAGTCTAATGTGCTCCCTTTTAGAATTATCTAATGAACACTCCTTCAGATTGTTTTCTTTTAACAGATAACCAAACTTGGAACTATTTACTTCCTACCCAGTATGGCATATCTTATGTTCCTAGATTTTCCCTTTCAACCAGTATTAAACATTTCTATTTTAATCAACAAGCTAATCGGTGAGGTTCTATATAGCAAGATTTCTTACCTGGGATGGATGAGAACTAGGGTGGGAAGGGAGGGATCTAACACCTCAGCAGGCAGTGGTTTCAAAGAGTATTACCTGCAGTTCTTTCTTCTTTGAACGTGAAGGCTAGAGGAAAGGAAAAATCAGCAGCAAAACTAGCCTTGCCTAAAACAGAAAATTCCCTTCTGCAAACTGCTACAAAAAATAAACCAGTATCTTAAGTAGAAAAAAATGTTTTGTAACAAAAATAGTTCCTTTTCTAAGAACTCTTAGGCAAACAAATTGTAAAAGCCACAGAATTGTCTTGCTTAAAAAGAAGCCCCTCCAGGAATGGCTTCTGATCAATTTCAGGATCAGATGCTTTCTCTCTTCCTGGGAGTTATGGTAAGATTTATACAATCTGACATGAAAATGATTGACGTTTATGCAGTTTTATAAGGAGATGAGTTTTAGGATTATTGATAATTTCCTTGGCCCTGCCCCAGGGCCTTTGTGATTAGTGCAGACTGTTACTCTTTACATGTCTCTGCAATTACTCCCATATTCTCCATTGCTAACTGATGTGTTTCCATGTGTTTATCATATGCTGTTATTTGCAGAACGTTTTAAAGTCCTCGGCCCTGATCAGCCACTGGTTGCTGTTCTGGGTGAAGATGCCAAGTTACCCTGCCGCCTCTCCCCACCCATCAGTGCTGAGCACATGCAGGTGAGGTGGTTCCGAGATGGATCTGATTCACCTGTGCACCTGTATGAGAAGGGGATGGATCAGAATGAGTATCAGCACCCAGAATACCGAGGCAGGACGGAGCTGATCAGGAATCAAATCTCCGAAGGAAGCGTTTCACTGCTGATACACAACATCAGGCTCCATGATGAAGGAATCTACACGTGTTTCATTCAATCTGATACTTCCTATGAAGCAAAACTAGAGCTGAAAGTAGCTGGTAAGTGAAAGTTTTTGTTCCCTTCTCACTTTCCAGCTGTTGTGTATTATAACTTTGACTAAAAGACTTAAGGAATCTATATTGACTTAGACACCAAACTGCCATACTGTGGCCACATTAGAGGACTCACTGATATTACAGACATATTAATGATAAAATAAAATAAGGGAGTAGCAGAGCAGCATAATGGTTATAGCACTGGCTTAGTAACCAACAAACTAGGATTTGAGTCCCACTATCACTCTGTTACAGCAAAGCTGCTGAAAAAGCTCTTATTCTATCACTCACCCACAGAAGGAAAACTCACAGACAGGCTGGTATGCAAACAAGAACTTTTAATGTGCGCACAGGCCCAGACAGAGAAACCAGCAATCTCCACAAACATTCTGAGCCCCGAGGGACGTCCTACAATGCCTTATATACAGTACAATTTTAAACTCATTCTATAATCTCATTCGCCTCAGGTATTTTCTGTCCACCAATCAGTAGCCCCTGGGGAAGGTACCTGGGTGACCTGTCCAAACCGGTATGCTCTGGTCTGCTGATTTCTGGGCAAGGGGATATTGTGCTCAGACCTGGAGTGGGGGAAGGGTGCCTACTGAAATCTTATTGTCTTCTCTTAGCAGGCTGATCACTTATGTAAGAGCCTCATGGCTTGGGGGAAGGGTCAGGCTGATCACTTGTGTAAGAGCCTCATGGCTGCCTCAACTATTTCTGGCCTTGGACAAGTCACTTAACCATGAAAGGCCTGCAATCTACTTCTGGTCACATTGCCAAGAAAACCCAAGAGGTGTTGGGTCAGCATTGACTCAAAAACATAATAAAATAGGCAAAGAAGTGAGAGATTTAGAGAGGGTGCGTTAACGAATAAAGCACATTCTGACCAAATAACCTCATTAAGGTGCAAATTGATTACCGCGGCTTGCATTTAATCTCAGAAGCTGCATTATTCATGCACATTACCAGTCTTATGCTGGGGGGGGGGGGGGCTTCTTGAAGAGGCCAGTACCAGCACTTGAAAGCTTCCAGAGACCTCTATCGGTCCAAGCCCATGCTCTCGACCCTCATGACAGTCCCAGACCATCTCCCAATCTTCCCCTGAAATCCTCCCAGCACCTAGCAGAACATTTCCCAAGCCATTCCTGACCCATCAGCTTGTGGACTCAAAATAGCATCACCTCTGAACCCCTAGTGTGAGTCTCAGGGTACTACCGCCAAGGATCATGGGGCAGGAGTGAGCGGGGATCACTGCTGATCTGGTATCTAGGGGTGAGTCAGGGTCTCAAGAAGGATGTGGTCCCAGATGCTGCAATATTATTTTAAGGAGAAGAGACTTCGATGGAGAGGGTGCTGTTTGTGACAATCAAAGGTCAGAACAGAGTGGGAGAAGGATTGAGGGTGTTGCTGGTTGCCAGGGATTTTATGCCCCTGGGGTGCAGGCTGGAGGGTCTTGGATTCTGGCCCAGTGGCCCCCTTAACGTCTGCTGTCATGATGCTAAAAGGTTCATTTTGAAAGATTTTACTTGAATTTCCACAGTTGGGAACATGGCGTGTTTGCTTATTTGCATCTGTTGGTAATTTCACATAAAATGGAGGTTAACCAGTGAACGGTTTTTATGGCTTGGTACAGCAGCTCATTAGTCAGATGTCTGCTCCAATAAACTGTTTAAAAAGAGCAGACACAGGGCGATCTCTGCGGCTCCTGCCTGGGGAAGGTGAGTCTGAAACACTGGTGATACCGAAACGTAGGATGAATGACTGAAATAATTTTCTGAGAGAGAAGTTAACATATATGTATTGGGGAATACTCACTAGCTTTCATTTAAAATCTGTACTGCAACATATTATCAAACAAAATACAATTAAGGACTAGGCTCTCAAGTTGCAGAGCAGATTTATTGAGAGAAATTACACATGTATTCAGTGATTAGAGCACTCAATGATTTGCTTCTGGGTCTTACACAATGGAACTTTGCAATAACAAGAGAAATTGTGAAATCCTAAATTATGAATTGTGCTGAACCAGGGTTACCTTGCTGTGGGTACTGCTGGTCAGGGCGCCGTCTTTCTTTCTTTGGAGATTCTAGAAATGTTCTGTTGGCCTGGAGAGACCCTTGTCTGCCGAAAGGGTGGGGAGAAGGATCTGAAGGTGACCAGCAGCAGCTCCCCCTTCCTTCTTAGTTTCTTTTCTTTCCCCTTCTTTTTTCCAGCTCTCCCTGTCCTATTTAATATCTTTTAAAGAATACAGGGATACTATATCCTTCCATAGGCCCTTGATTGTGATAAGTGTGTAGGATAGGATTAAGATGGTTAACAGTACAGGGGTGGTGAGGGGCTATGAAAAGTGAGGCTATTTACCTGTAACAAGGGTTCTCCCCCTCTTTCTGTGGGATTTTCTGGGTATGGCCCTTATGTTCTTATGATCTCTGACATTTATATTTCTACCCATGATCACAATTTCCGGGCTTCTTCTCCCACAGCTGCTGGAAACAAAATGTTATCCAGTTTAATACTTGAAGGGGAAAATGAATCCCCCTTCAGGTACCTTTGTCTCAGGTTGGATTACTGTCCTCTATCTTGTGCTAATGTCTACAGCTTTAGGCCTAAGTAAGAAATAGCCTGCTGACCCTTTTCACTCTGGAACTGCAGAATTATCAGTTTTGAGCTAACATCCTGAAATCACAGAGCTGACACAATGAGAGGCTCTGAAAGCTACACAGCTAGTGAAAACTGCCACCTGGGCCCCTCGAAAGAGCAAAGGGGAACAACACAAGAAAAAAGAACTTGATCAACATCAGTATCTAGAGTTAATCTGCAGGAAACATGGTTAGCACAAGGCGAAGAGGACTGCCATGAGAATGGGGAGACAGGATGCCACAAAGGAATGCAAAGGGCAAGAGGGCAAACGATTAAGGAGCAGATTTGCTTGAAAAAAATAGGGAATAAGAAAAGAAAGGAAATCTGCTTATCAGCAATTTGAGCCTAAAAATGAAAATAAATATAGGGGAGAAATTCTGATAGAGAGACAGACACTAGCTGATCTCATTGGAGTGATGCTGTCTCTGTCCCAGGACCCTTTACACTTAAGTCAGGTGCTTTGCTTATTATAGATGTATTGATGTTATATATTGATATTGAAATTTGTACCTTATCATTTAAAAGCGAAGCTTGGGATGATACAGACCTGGTAAAATAAATAAAAAGTTTCCATGCTCTTACAGTGGCATGAGCAATTTGTTTAAGGTGGGTCCTGTATATATGTTGGGGTGAACACAAGCAGCCATAATAACAAAAATAGAAAAATTCCCAAATAATCTTAGGCGATGCCCACGAAAACCCCAACATGCTGCATAAAAGGTGCTTATCCTGTCACTATCAGAAAATGAATCTGTAACGTTCTGATGGATGGATGTTATTTTCCTTTAGGTCTGGGCAGTGCTCCTTCCATCTCTGTGATTGACTATCAGGACAGAGGGGTAAAGGTTCGGTGTGAATCTGCAGGATGGTATCCGGAGCCTAAAGTGACCTGGACACAAGAAGATGGACAGAACCTGACACTATTATCTGAGACAGAAACACAAGAGCACAATGGTCTGCTCAATATCAGAACTTCCCTACTGATGAGAACAAATCAGTACGGCAAGATTTCCTGTCATATCAAAAACATCATCCTGAGCCAAGAGAGAAAATCGTCAGTGATTTCTATAGCAGGTCAGTTATGGTGACAGACTGAAGTTTCAGGAATATAAATGGTTCATATGACTGAGATCTATTTACATCATGAAGCCAGCAGCGCCTCCTAGAGTCAGATCCAGAGAAGTTTATTAACACGTCTTCAGTTCATGTGTTTCATTTTACTGGTATATTTCCATTTTCTGATACTGAAATGTTGCTCCTTCTTCTTGGGGATGTCAGCATTGGGGCCGTACTGAGTGTGAATCGCACCCTGTGTGACTTGCACATCGGGTACGTGCCCCCCCCCCCCCGCACCTCCATCCAGCCACTTTCTGGACGGCCGCAGGAGAGAAGAGGCGCGCCCGATGTGCAGTTGCTGGCACTCTAAGCAGATCTGTCCCTCCCTGCTCTGACGTCATGTCAAAGGAGGGAGGGACCAGACCTACTTAGAGTACTGCGAGAAGGCTTAAGGGGCACATTTCAGCTGTCTGCCATCGCCTGCCACCACTGAGAAAAGAAAAAGTGGCGGCAGCATGCAACGGCAGACAGCCGAAATGCGCCCCTTAAGCCTTTGCACCCTGTGCGGCCACACCACTCGCACAGGGCTAGGTACGGTCCTGGTCAGCATGACCCTTTTGAAGTTAATCCAACAGGAACTCATGTCTCATTATGCAAGAAGAGAGCTCTGAAATCTTTTTTACCATCAACCCCACAATCTTCTGTTGCCTATGTCTAACAGTATTCTTTACGAACCCATTTGACATTTTCAGATTAAAAATTCCCAAATATTCAGATGTCTTAACATAATTTCAAATTCACGTGACCTGGCTTAATTTCTATTTCAGATGGATTTTTCCAGCGGGTCTCCCGTTGGGTGGTCTCTCTCTCCATCCTTCTCATGTCAGTGTTAATCCCGTGTGGATTACTGGTTGTGTTGGTTGTTTACCACTTGTGGAAGGAAAGACGAGAGAAAGGTAAAGTAGTCCCTGAACCCCGTCAGTGCTTTAGAAGAAACACAGGAGGAGAGAGGCGGGGAACAGCTGGAGCAGCTGGATGGGAGGGTCCCTGCAGAGACTGACAGCTGTGAGAGCCCAGAGAGAGGAGTAGCTGAGACCTGCCAGTCTCATTCAACTTCAGATTCATGGATGCTTTATAGTTATGTCACTGTAACATGGTTCATGACTCATGACGTCACTAAAGATGTCATAGTACAGTGTGGAGTTGAGAAGGGCCACAGACTGACTTTTGTATGTGTGTAATAAAACCTGAATAAGTCTCTTATGCAGATGGTGGGAGTAGATTTAAAGTAGAGAAATACATTTTAAAAATGACGATGAGAACCATTCAAAAGATCAAACATTGTTTTTGCCATTTGTAATCTGGCCACAAGGCAGAATCAACAAAAGAAATCCCTCTTCCTACACAGAAATTTGGATATCCAGTCACCCGCTCCCCTGGCATGAGCAAATTGAGCTGGCTGCTGAGATGACCCTGGGAGCAGGAGATTGTTATTTTTTGTCCAAATTAAAACCCATTTGGATTCATTAGGACTATCTTTGTCAGAATCAGTGACTGGAAGTCCTCAGTGAGGAAAGTAAGAGGGGCACATGGGGCTGTGAGAGTTTAGGATAAGAGTGAGAGGGTTACGATGGAGGAAAACTGGAGGGGGAGAGAGGGAAGTGTCCCCGGGTTAGGTGAGGGGGGGGGGGCCGGATACATGGTGAGAACATTTCATCCCTGGCAGGAATAGTCTAATCCCTGTTACTGTCAGTCGTCTGTTTGAGTATCTGATTCTTCCCTCTTTTGTTTTCTTGTAGGAAAGCTTTCTGCACATGTTCGTAAGTAATTTTATAAAGTATTTAATCTGGCCATTATCCTTGTATTTCCTGGTTTATAATGGGTCGCTATTTAAACACTGTGACTGTTTATTTTTTTAAATTATGCATCAGCGCTAGAAAGACAGGCAGAAGAGTGGCAATATTCAGCCTGTTACTGGTAGAGCTACCCAGAGAGTAAGCTGAATATCACAGTTTTTGGACCACCCACACTCTGCTTTTATGTCTCCCTCTATATGGCTGGGGAACCTTGAAGGTCACATGTTCAGACATAAGCCCAGGGGCGCCTCTGCCTTCAGGCAAAGTAGGCCGTCACCTAGGGCAGCAACTTCTAAGGCACCGCAAAGAGGAGGACATTCAAAACAGAATACATTCTGACAGCTGGGGTGTGTGTGTGTAAATTTTAAGATATGCTTAGGGTACCACACCTTGAAGCAACTCTGGGGTCGGCCCAGCATAAGTCTCTCTAGTGTAGGTAGCTAAGATAGTTACTAAGCTTGGATGTGAGACACGGTGGGATGGATGGTCAAATAACATGAGGAATCTTCCCTGCTAATCTTCCCTGAAGGATAGAGAAGCCAAGTAGGGAGGAAACAAAATTTGCCTTGCATCAGAAGTGAGATTCTAAAAGTGATCATGTGCCCAAGACTGACAGCTGGGATATATCCTCGGCAATGTAGATAAGATTAACTGGGCAGACTGGTGGGTCATATGCTCTTTTTCTGCCATCAATGACTCAGATGCATGAAAATCCTACAGAAATCATAAAAAAACCTAATCCACTGTTCACGGGAAGGTGAGTCCCTGGCAGAAATGTTCCCTGATCCTCTGGTACTGGCAAGGGCGCCCCAGCCATCTGGCAAACTAGGTGGTCACCTGGGGTGGCAGTTTCTGGAGAGGGGCCACAAAGAGCAGAGAATTTAAACCTAAATGATACATTCAGACAACCGGCAGAGCATGAAGTTTAAGGTTTGCTGGGGCGCCAAAATCTTGAGTCAACTCCAGGGCATCCAACTAATCTGAAGCAAAATTAGCATAAAGCAAACTCCAGAGAGAAGGTTAGCAAGGAATGGAGGAGAAGCCTCGTGGTTAGTGCAGCGGATTGAGACTCAGGGAAGCCAGACTTGAAACCCCCCTGATGCTCCCTCGGACCTTGGACATGTCTCTTCATCCTTTATTGCCTCAGGTGGATATTTAGGGGTCCGCTTACTAAGCAATGATAAGGGTACATTTGTTTGCTATTTTACTGAACAAAATTTATCACAGGATTCACTAACTTGTGGGACCCGAGTACTGTAGGTTAACGAATCCTTTGCCCTGCTGTGGCGAGAGACATCATGCTTCCCTGTCACAGAAATCTGGGATAGAGAGCTCTATCTTTTAAAGGGACCATGAGCCTTTAAATGACCTGAGAGGGGTTATCTGCATCCCAAGAGATATAGAACCCAAAATTCAGCAGCAGCGGATAGCTGCCGCCGCTGAACATTAGACCCGGATATTCAATGCCGGAACCAGATTAGAGTGTAAGCTCTGAAGAGCAGGGACCATCTTTATATGTGTCTGTGCAGCGCTGCATGTGCCTTGTAGCACTATATAAATGATTAAGAATAGTAATAGTAATAGTAGTAGAGTATCTGGGTTGACTGGATAACTAGGAAGTGGTGATATTCACGGCCCGGTTAGCTTCAGCGGTGAAAGTAAGATCAGCGTTTGCTGCGCCTGACTTTTGTCATTTGCGATATCCGGGCAGAGGCTTAATATTGCTGCTGCCCAGTAATTGTCTGGTGCCACACAAGGAACACTCCGAAAATGCCCCGACGCTAACTGGTTTGAACATCGGGCCCATAGTTAATTTTTCAGAGAAAAGCGTGGCAGGCAAAGCAGCTGATCATATTTTACCTCGCAAAGTACCAATTATTTTGTGTTACGAGCATGCAGGAAGTACACGTAACATGAGTTACTGGTAAAAACAAATGCTGGTTACTTTTCCTGTATCAGTGGTTTTCATCCAGTCACTGGGACACACCAGCCAGTCACGTTTTCAGGAGGGCATCAATGAATATGCATGAGACTGATTTCCATACGCTGCCTCCATTGTATGTAAATTCATCTCATACATATTTATTGTGATTGTCCTGAAAACCTACGTTGCCGGGTGGGTTTTGAGGACTGGGTGAAGACCCCAAGGCCTAAATCATGCATTATTGCCACTATACAGCTCAGTAAATGCTTCTGGGGTCAGGGAAATACCTACTGTTCCTGAATGTAACTCCCTTTCAGCTACCAGTGATGAGGTGTTAGCAAAATCCAAAAAGAAGAGAAGCTCCTATAATATAACAAGCTGCAAACTGTGTCCGTACATGTCACGGGGACCCCACAGTCCCCCCACATGGGAAAAATATTCAGCATAAGGGGATTCCACTCGTTCTCCTCCCATAATGCAGGATCCTCAGTGCAGAGAAGGGGTGAGGGAGGCTACACTGGGGAGACAGACAGCGGAGTTACTTACCTGTACATCCCGTGCCTGGCTGGCTCCTTGTTGAGGTGAGTACCACTTCTCGGGCAGGGTCAGCCTGTGATGTACACCACCGTTATGCCCTGGATCTCACCGTTGAGGATCGTCTGCGGTACAATATTTCTTGTGAGTTCCCTTCAGTAGAGGTTCTCTTCAGGCCCCGATCCAAACAGTCACATGTGAGTCCTGGACTGTACTGATCGGCTGAGGGGAGGCCACAGACCTCCTGGGTCCCCAATTGCAATTCTTCCTGAAAAAAGATCTCTGAAAGTAAACATAGGTAGAGATTAGAAACAAGTTAAGATTATACATTTTAATGGAGGAGAGCAAAGTATCCGTCCGCATGGCCGGACAGAAAAAACAGACTGAGGGAGAGAGGGGATGGGCTCCAGGGTGGAGAGATTGGCACATGCTCAGAAGAGCCTCAGACTCTTCTGAGCTATTGGAGAGCAATTCCATCCATGGCACCGTCGGATGACGTCACCCATGTGTGACTGACTCATCCTGCTTGCCCATGGAGAACAAAGGTTACAGAAGCACATCTTAGGTGATCTGCAGTTCCTTCCATCCATATATTTACTGTGCATAGACGTCTGATTGATAAAATGAAAAGAGCCTCAGCCGAGTCCTCATATTCAGAGATGCCATCACTGTTACACTCACATCACCAGGGGTCTATAGATGATTAAATGTATAGAGGGGATATTTAGTGGCAGCTGCTAGAGCTTTAAATCCGGATATGCAATGCCAAAGTCCTATCTGGGCTCCGGCATTGAATATCTGAGTTGCCTGGACTGACATTGAATATTCTGGCTAAGGGCATTAACATGGTTAGCAGACCCGATAACCGTGACAATCCCTTTGAATATCAGGCCTATGAATTTATTTATTTATTCAGGGCATTTACTCTGCTGTAAGCAAAACTTATAAGACGTTACAAAAAGAACATAGATAATAAATAACAGACAAGACAAAAACAGAAAAAATTGCAAAATGATGGAACTTTGTACAGACTGAGAATTCTAACTTTTATCTATTTCTATTTCTATTTCTATGTAGAATTTCTTTCCACAGAACTTGGTAAGTTTTTATTCTTTAACTTATCAAAGTGCTGCTTAAAGATTTTCTTTCCTAAAATCATGTCTGTTCCTCTCTGAACCCTGATGTTTGTGTTTCTCTGTTTCATTTCAGAGTGGAGAAGATGCTGGAGCTATGCAGGTAACACAATCTGATTTAATTACATTTCTATAATGTGAATTTCCTCCTCTGTGCAACTCTTCTCAATGTTGTCTCACAGTCCAGGCTTCTATAAATAGTGTTAAGAAGAGAAATATTCTGTCCCTATTCTCTCCTTACCAGAGGAATCACCCCCTGACTCTGCAGTGTATTAACCAGGGGAAATGCACGCACATCCAGCATACTGAAATTACCTAGCAGCAGCACTTCTCTTTTCACAGCAATCCTGTGAATGTCTTCAATTAGATCTCTGTCCAGTTCTTCTGCCCGTGAAGCAGATCTGTTTATCACACCATTGGAAATGGCTGCTCCATTCCCTCTTTCCAGTTTAACCCACAGCGCTTCCTCCTTCCCTCATAAGCCCTGTATTCTGAAGCTTTAATATTATTTTTTACACATAGAGCCACTCCTCTGCCTCTTCTTCCTACCTTGTCCTTCCTGAATAAATTATAGCCTAGTATAATTACATCCCAGGCTGTAACAGCCACTAAATCCAAGTCAGCCTCTTTCATTAAAGTCTCAACATCTGGGAGCTTATTTCCCATATTACAGGCATTAATGCACTCTGCTTTCCAGATATTGCCCCTTCTACCCATTTCAAAAGAAGTATTTAATGTTTTATTTACCAGGGGGCTTTCGTCACCCATCTCCAGTGAATCTAGTTTAAAGCCGTCTTCAGTAGCTTAGCCAGTCTACTGTGGAAGACACTTAGGGCCCGGTATTCGAAAGGCATTTACATGGTGTACAGTCCTTACACAGTTAGTGCATTTAGTATCCCCTCCTAACTCTCCTACATGCCCCGATGCTATCCGGTTGGCATCGGAGGAATGTCAGGGGCATTCCAGGGTGGAGCAGAGGTGGCAACAAGCAATAACCAAACAGCAGTGATATTGCATGTTGCCCAGTTAGCGTTTCTGCTCTGAAAAAAAAAAAGCAAGGAAAATCCTCGTCTATCTTTCGGTGCAGAAGCTAACTGGGCAACATGCAATATCGCTGCTGCCCGATTACCTAATGCGGTTTCCAGCATGTACAGCAATCTCCAGATATTCAATGCCAGGGCTGCATATGACCCCCAGCAATAAATATTCGAGGTTAAGGGTCGGCGGGCAGGGCTATGTGCTGCAGTGGCGCATAGCCTGCCCAGAAGAATATCAGACCCTTCTTGGATAGATGGACCCCATCTCTGCTCTGCAGCCCTTGGAAAATCAACCCATGCTCCAGGGGAGAGTTTCTCCCTCGCTGCTCTGTTAAACCCGCGGGGGCTGATGGGAACTCCCATCAGCCCCCGCGGGCTTAACAGAGCCGCGAAAGGGAAACTAGTCCCTTCGCGCTCTGAAAGCCGGCGCGTGTGACTGACTGCAGCTGAAAGAGAGGTGATACAGGGGAGTGCAGGCTCTGCCGGGCACAGGGGGGGCCCCGCGGCACACTCGATTCTGCTGCGGCGGCCCCGGAAGCGGCAGCAGACAGCTTTTTTTTATTTTAAATTTTCCCTGGGCTGGGCTGGGCTGGGCTGGGGGGGGGGGGCTAGGAGTGGTGATGGGCGCTGGGGGGCTTAAACTAAAAATTGGGTGATGGGGGATTAGGACTGGAAATGGGCTGGTGGGATTAGGACTGGGAGTGGGTTGATGGGGAGGTTAGGACTGGTAATGGGCTATGGGGGGCTTAAACTAAAAATTGGGTGATGGGGGATTAGGACTGGAAATGGGCTGGTGGGATTAGGACTGGAAGTGGGTTGATGGGGGGTTAGGACTGGTAATGGGCTATGAGGGGGGCTTAAACTAAAAATTGGGTGATGGGGGATTAGGACTGGAAATAGGCTGGTGGGATTAGGATTGGAAGTGGGTTGATGGGGGTTAGGACTGGTAATGGGCTATGGGGGGCTTAAACTAAAAATTGGGTGATGGGGGATTAGGACTGGAAATGGGCTGGTGGGATTAGGACTGGGAGTGGGCTATGGGGGGCTAGGACTGGTAATGGGCTGGGGGGGTTGCTAGGACTGGAAATGGGCTGAGTGGAAGGGGGCTTGAACTGAAAATAGCTGATGGGGACGGGGCTTGGAATGGAAATGGGCTGAAGGGAAGTGGGGGGCTTGAACTGCAAATAGCTGATGGGGACGGGGCTTGGAATGGAAATGGGCTGAGGGGAAGTGGGGGCTTGAACTGCAAATAGCTGATGGGGAGGGGGACTTGGAATGGAAATGGGCTGAGTGGAAGGGGGCTTGAACTTCAAATAGCTGATGGGAAGGGGGGCTTGGAATGGGCTCTTAGGGGAGGGAGCTAGGACAGGAAATGGGCTGATGGAGGGGCTAGGATAGGACTGGGAATTGGGTGTTGGGGGGAGCTAAGATTGGAAATGGGCTGTGGTGGGGGCTTGGATTGAAATGGACTCATGGAGGGGCTAGAACTGGAAGTAGGCTCATGGGAGGCTTGGATTAGAAATGGGCTGAGTGGAGGGGAGCTAGGATTTAACATGGGCTGATGGTGGGGCTAGGAAAGACTAGAAATGGGCTGATGGGAGGCTGGTATTGGAAATGAGCTGATGAAGGGACTCGGATAGGATGGAAATGGATGGGGGAGCTAGGACTGGAAATGGACTGATGGGGGGCCAGGACTGGAAATGGGCTGATGTGGGGACTAGAAGGGAGCGGATACTGGGTGGGGCTGGAACTAAAAGGGAGCTGATGTTGGGGGAGATTAGAAGGGGATGGGGCTGGGAGAGTGAAATGGAGAGGGTAAAAATATTTTGTGTGGGAGGGAAGAAAAATGTACAATTGGCCGGGTATTGGGAGACTAAGTGGGGATTGAGGATGGAGGGGTAAAATTTGAGTGGATGAAATAGGAATGAGGAAAGAGCAAAAGGAGAAAGATTATTATGTTAAAGCAGATGTAGAGAGAGAATGGAAAAAAACTAGAAGAGAAGAAAGGACAAATGGA
The DNA here is from genome assembly GCA_033557465.1 of Ichthyophis bannanicus. NCBI lineage: Eukaryota > Metazoa > Chordata > Amphibia > Gymnophiona > Ichthyophiidae > Ichthyophis > Ichthyophis bannanicus. Next base: position 88,777,150 of record CM066051.1, read on the forward strand.
CAGCAGACGATGGAGAGATAGCAGAAGACACAAATAAACCAGAAGAAAGTGGCTGGAACAATTGCAACTGAAAAAAAAAATGCACAAAAGGTACAAAGATATCTCTTTATTTTGAATTTATTAACTGGAATATGTCAGCTCTGGGAAATGTGCATCATTAATGTCTGTGCTTTGTTTAGTACAAGAGGAAATTAATTTATAGTTTTATTTCTACATTGTTGTTGTACATTCCAAGTTTGGCTTTTAGGGTTCCCAGTTTAATTATTGTCTTCCTGTTTTTAAATTGTGATTCCTTGTTTGGTGATGGTCTATGTTCTGCATGTGTAACTGAGCTGAGGTATTCTGTTTATGTAATTCCTATTTGACATTGTCACTTGTTCTCTTTCCCCAGTAGGTCATGTATTGTTATTCTCTGAAATGTATTGGTTTAATATTTACAGTGTTGCCTTTTGATAGGTAGGGTATGGTGCTTTATGAGTCCTGGTAGTGCTGTTAGGATACGGTGGGTTTGCTATGGGTTCTAAATGGGCAGTGTTTGTAGTAGTTCCTAATGTGCCTGGCGGTTGGCACTGGATTATAGTAATGTAGAAATCTTTGTCTTTCTTTATCCATACACTCATGAAGAGGCATGTTTACTAAAAGTTAGTGTATGGTAACATTATGCAAATATTTATGCAAATGAGGCCCCTTATGCAAATGAGGCCCGCACCGAGTCTCCGCACATGGCCCTGCACCCCCCTTGGGCCGCCCCTGCTCCTCCAAGGTGGAATGAGTTCCCTGTTCAAGTCACCAGCCCCAGACGAACAGGGCCAACATTAGAATCAACCCTGTATGTCTGGGGCCAACGACCGTCCACTGTCTACCCTAATGTCGCCCCCAATCCACCCCTTTCCCGCCCCATCTAACTTCCCCATACAACGCGCGGGGAAGGAGGACAGAGCCAGGAAAGGGCACGAATAGCAGGAATGGATGTCCCAACTGAATGTCCATCCCCGCTATTCGTGGCTCAGAATGACCCCTTATCTGAATTCTAAAAAGCAAGGGACAAACAAAAAAGATCTCTAAAGGAAAAAAAAGGACTATTGTAGTTGTTATGGAAGGGCAGACTAGATAGGCCATGTAGTCTTTTTCTGCCTTCATGTTTCTATGAGAAGCACTGCCCTACAGTATATCGCTTCCTTGGGTTTTACAGTTCAAATGCATGACTCTATTTTTTAGCATTAAATCTTACCTACCAAACTCAAGATTGTTCCTCAGGATTTGTTAGATCCCTCTTCATATTATCCACACCTTCCTGGGTGTCTACTCTACTGCATGCACGCATGCAAGAAACCCCAGCACTTCCCATGACATGCACACGCGCACACAACATACACACACACAGCCCCCAAGGAAGGAAGCCCTCTTTGGCACAATGCAGGTCATAGAGTGAGGGTTAGTAGTAAATCTGAGAGACTGAGATCATATTCCCTGGGCCGGCCAGTCCATTGTGCGAGAATGTTGTTCAGACAGGGCCCAAAGCTTCAGGGGGCCCCACACGAACTTCATTCTCACATAATGCTGTGAAATGCCGGCTTCAGAGGTGAGCCGAGAAGGCCCACCCGAGTCCCCGGCTCACCTCTGCACAGCTGCCAGCGTGAAAAGTGCCATTTTCCCTCATGCTGGCAGCTGTGTTCTGGTGAAGCACATGAGTGCTGGGAAATACCCTTTAACCTTTTCTGGCATTCAGCACCCTTCACCAGAACACAGCTGCCAGCGTGAGGGAAAACGGCACTTTTCACGCTGGCAGCTGTGCAGAGGTGAGTCGGGGCTTTGGACGGGCTTTTCCTGGCTCCCTCTGAACCCGCTTAGACAGGCGCAGGGCTCTTGAGGGGGGGGGGTGTCTGGGATAGGACTGGAAATGGCCGATGGGGAGGGCTAGGACTGGAAATGGGTTGACAGGGGGCTAAGATTGGAAATGGGCTGATGGGGGGGGGGAGCTTAGACTGGAAATGGGCTGATGGGGTGCTGGAATAGGAATGGAAATAGCTGATGGGGCTAGGATTGGAAATGGGCTGATGGGGAGGGATAGGACTAGAAATGGGCTGAAGTGGTGGGATAGGAGAATGGGACTAGAAGAGAGCTGATGTTTGGGAAGGACTAGAATAACATGGGGCTGGGAGAGTGAGGATGGAGAGGGGAAAAAATATTTTGTGTGGGAGGGAAGAAAAATCTATGATTGGCCGGGTATTGGGAGAGTAAGTGGGGATTGTGGATGGAGGGGTGAAATTTGAGTGGATAAAAAAGGAATAAAAAGAAAACACAAAGGGAGAAGGTCAGTATAAGGTCTCAGGTGCCAACTTTATTATGTGAACCCCTACGCGTTTCGACAGGAAGCCTTCATCAGGGGATACGCATCTAAAAACAATAAATATCAATAAATAAAACCATCATAAATACGTAAAACAAATCCTAAAAACATACAAATTATATATAAGAAATAATATATAAAAAGAAAGAGTACATAAATAATATATCTTAATAGTCATAAATAAATTAAAAGTCATAAAAACAGAATGAATACTAAAATGAAATAAAATATATGGTACATGAATATACAATCAAACACCAAAGGAAGCCAAATGGTAAGGAGTGGTGTATAAAACCACAAAATTGTATAACAAGGAGGTAATACAGAGAGGGTACTTACGTTATGCACCTTACGAGATTGCGGTTGCGTTTGAAAGCAATGGTCAATTTTTTAGAACAAAAAGCTGATAATGAGGCAAGTAAATGCCATTCCTGTTTGAGAATATTGACAATATTATGGGATAAATGAGAAAGATTTCGAACACCATGCTGAAGATAGGGCAAAGGAGACAGATAGGAATTCCCTACTTGTTACAGAAGAACACGTTTCTTCAGACAAATTGGTTTGTGCCCTCATATTTTCTCATTTATCCCATAATATTGTCAATATTCTCAAACAGGAATGGATATTTTAGTACCATCTGTGTTGTCTAAACCAAGAACTATTGCCAGAGTAAAGGGTCACTTTAAATGTGGAAATTGTTCTGTTTGCCCTAATGTTTTGATCAGAAAGGAGTTCTTCCAGCACGGTGGTTCCAAAATCTACCTTCATCACTTTTCCAATTGTAATACCTCTAATGTGGTATACATTATACTTTGCCCCTGCAACAGGTTATATATTGGGAAAACAAAGAGACCTGTTAAGACATGCATTATAGAGCATAAGAGTTGTGTACATAGACAGATAAAAGAGAAACCTCTTGTCTCACACTGGATTGAAAAAAAACCACTCAGTTTTTGATATACAATTTCTGGTCATTAAGGTGGTTCAACCCCATTGGCATGGTGGAGATTTGGATAAACTTCTGTTGAGACTAGAACAACGATATATTTATGAGCTTAATACCCTCACACCTACAGGCTTGAATCAAGAAGTTGATGTGTCCATTTTTTTATAAAGTTTTTTATTTTGTGCTTATCTGTGACCTCCCTTTTTAGTTTTTAGGTTTTACGCTCCCCTGCGCTTCTGTTTCTTTGTACAGTTTTTTTTAATTGTTTCATATTTTTTTATTGTTCTTTTACTGTTATTAGTATTCTTACTGTTTGTTTTTATATTTCTAAGAGTTCTTACCCAATAATTTTTTGTTTTTAGGTTTTATTATTTTTTGCGGGTGACCCAGTATACCTCTAGTTGGATGGCTTTACCTTCCTTTAAGGGCCCTTATGAGTGCTGTTTCCCCTTGGGGTTCTTCTTATAAAATACATTTTTATGCTTTTACTATGTTTCTTATTATGGTTTAATATGAGTCCCCCATAACATTTTTATTCTTTTATTTGTTCTTAACTTTTTATTTTTTATTTATTCTTTATCCTTTTTGCATGGTACAGGCGCTCTCTGTCATTTTGCAATAGACCCTCTCTTTTGAATAAAGCTTTCCTTATGAAGTATCTGGTTTTTGTTTTTACATTTAGTGCATCCTATGCTTTTTATTATCATAAGTTCTAAACCGGTATGAGTGTCTCAAGTCTGTCACGGTAGTTATGACTTATTTCTCCCTTAGTGCCACACCAGCAACCTTTGTTCGGTTTTCAATTGCCGGTATCTCCTTTGTGCCCCTAGTGTCATGTGCGCCTACCTGTCAATCAATGGACTTTGGCGGGAAGACCCAGATATTTAGTTTTCAGACGCTCACACGCAGTTCTAGTTTCAATGGCCACGATGTGGTTGGAGATCTCAATTTTATGGTTAAACGGGTAAGGTGTTTTAACACTTTCCTACTGTGCTGTTTTTATGTAGTTTGAATACTTCACCTATTTTGTCTGTATGCATGAATGTCTTGATGCCACTCGCTATTTATTACTGTAAGCATTTTTTGGTGTTCTTGATATGAGTACCGTGCCATGTGGCACTTTTTATGCAGTTTTACATTCCCTTTGTGCGCCCAGATATTTCGTTTCAGACGCTCACACATAGTTTTAGCCCCTCTGACCACGACGTGATTGTAGGTTTTGATTTCATGGTTCAACGGGTAAGGCGGTTTAAACACTTTTTAACTGTGTTGTTTTTATTTAGTTAGAATACCTCACCTATTTTGTCTGTATGCACGAGTGTTTTGATGTTCCTTATTTAACCTTCGCCACTCACAGTTCGAGCTGTTTATTACTGTAAGCATTTTTTGGCGCTCTTGGTGTGAATACCGTGCCTTACGGCACTTTTCATTCGGTTTTTATTTACAGCTTTACATTCATTTTGGGAACTCACCTACCAATTAATGTACTTTGGTGAGAATATTCACAAAAATTTAAAATGCCCCTACATGGTCCGGTCACACTGATTATGATGTGGTTAAGTCATTTTTATATCCGCTTTTTGTCAGAATGCCTCATACATTTTGACTACTGGTATCCTTGATTTGATTTTGGTCGTTTACAATTTGAGACAGTTGCAACTGTAGGCAGTTTCTAATTTTGTTGCTTTTTTAATACACATTGTTTCTCGGTTTAAAGGTCATCGCGGCATCATTGTTTTATGTACCAACGCTACATTTCCCTCAATATATTCTTTGTGCTCTGCCATCCCACAGCACCTTAAGTGTCTACTTACAATGGTAACTGCTCTCTGTTCTGGCTCTCTTCTATTTTTTGTGTTTCTTTTCATACGTAGGTATATGCGTTTGTTGTTGTTGTTAAGTACCGTCGAGTCGGAGTCGACTCATGGCGACCCTCTGGATAGCTATCCTAAATTGTGTTCGGTCTTCAGTCAGGCGGCTCATTGTTGACAGACTGGTACCCGTAGCTGCTGTTATTGTAGCGATCCATCTCATTGCTGGCCTTCCTCTTTTGCGTTTGACCTTCTATCTTTCCAGCATGCATGATGTCTTTCTCTAATGATCTCTCTCTTCGCATGATTTGTCCGAAGTATGAAAGTCGAAGTCTTGTCATCTGAGCTTCTAAAGAAAGCTTAGGATTGATCTCCTCTAGTACCGACTTGATTGTTCTTCGGGCAGTCCATGGTATACACAGTATTCGCCGCCAGCACCATAATTCAAAGGCATCAATTTTCTTCCTGTCTGTCTTTTTCACTGTCCAGCTTTCACATCCATATGATGTTATGGAAAATACCATGGCTTGAACAAGTCGAATCTTTGTATGGATTTAGGATGTTTTTATTTCTTCTAGTCTTGAGAAAATTATTTGAAAGGGTTCTTTTTCAAGATCCGCAATCTCGTAAGGTGCATAACGTAAGTACCCTCTCTGTATTACCTCCTTGTTATACAATTTTGTGGTTTTATACACCACTCCTTACCATTTGGCTTCCTTTGGTGTTTGATTGTATATTCATGTACCATATATTTTATTTCCTTTTAGTATTCATTCTGTTTTTATGGCTTTTAATTTATTTATGACTATTAAGATATATTATTTATGTACTCTGTCTTTTTATATATTATTTATTATATATAATTTGTATCTTTTTAGGATTTGTTTTACGTATTTATGATGGTTTTATTTATTGATATTTATTGTTTTTAGAAGCGTAACCCCTGATGAAGGCTTCCTGCCGAAACGCGTAGGGGTTCACATAATAAAGTTGGCACCTGAGACCTTATACTGACCTTTGCCCTTTGTGTTTTCTTGCTGCTGCTGCAAGGGTTTTGCTTCCTTTGTTTTCCTGAAAAAGGAATAGAGAAAGAAATGGAGGAAAGAGCAAAAGGAGTAAGATCAGTATGTTAAAGCATATGTAGAGAGAGAATGGAAAAAAATAGAGGAGAGAAGAAAGGACAAATGGACAGCAGACAATGGAGAATTAGCAGAAGACATGAAGAAACCAGAAGAAAGTGACTGGAGCAATTGCAACTGAAAAATAAAATGCTCAAACAAAAGGTAGAAAAATACTTTTTTTATTTTGAATTTATTAACTGGAATAGGTCAGTTCTGGGAAATATGCATCATTAGCATCTGCTTTTTTTTAGTACAAGAGGAAATTAATTTATAGTTATTTCTCCAGTGCTGTTGTACATTCCAAGTTCTGTCTTTGGGGTTCCCAGTTTAATTATTGTCTTTCTATTTCTAAATTGTGATCCCTTGTTCTTTGTTTGGTGATGGTCTATGTTCTGCATGTGTAACTGAGATGAGATATTCTGTTCTTGTACTGTAGTTTCTATGTGACAGTGCCACTTGTTCTCTTTCCCCAGTAGGAGATGTATTGGTATTCTCTGAGATGTATTGGGTTAATATTTGCAGTGTTGCCATTTTGATAGGTAGGGTATGGTGCTTTGTGAGTCCTGGTAGTGCTGTTATGATACAGCGGGTTTGCTATGGGTTCTAAATGGGCAGTGTTTGTAGTACTTCCTAATGTGTCTGGTGGTTGGCACTGGAGTATAGTAATGTAGAAATCTGGTAATCTTTCTTTATCCAGACACTCATTAAGAGGCATGTTTACTAAAGGTTAGTGCATATGAACATTATGCAAATATTGATGCAAATGAGGTCCCTTATGCAAACGAGGCCCCACAATGGGTCTCTGCACATGGCCCCGCACCCCCTTTGGACCGCCCCTGCATATTCCACATACCGTGGCTTAGAAGTGAGGTCATGACTATCATGGGATGCGCAAAACTAACTAAAGTCCCTTCCTTTGTACATAAGCCTAAAGTCAGCTCACAACCTTGGGGTTGTTTTTGACTGCTCTCTCTCCTTCTCAACACACATCCATCTGATAGCTAAGACCTGCCGTTTCTTTCTCTATAACATCAACAAAATATGCCCATTCCTTTCTGACATACTACTAAGACGCTTATCCATTCCTTAATCACCTCCTGTCTTGACTATTGTAACCTACTCCTTGCTGGTCTCCATCTAAATCATCTCCCTCCCCTTCAATCTGTTCAACACTCTGCTGCGCGGCTAATCTTCCATCAGCCTCGTCATGCGTGTATTACCCCTCTTCTCAAGTCACGTCATTGGCTCCCTATCCACTTCCACATCCAGTTCAAACTTCTCCTGCATACCTATAAGTGCATTCACTCTGCAGCTCCTCACTACCTTTCTTCTCTTATCTCTCCTTAAACCCCACTTCGGGAACTCCGCTCTTCTGGCAAACTGCTTCTATCTGTGCCCTTCTCTTCTACTGCTAACTCCAGACTTTGCTCCTTTCACCTTGCTGCTCCTTATGCCTGGAACAAACTAACTTTGTCTGTACTCAAGACACCTTCTCTGACCCTCTTCAAATACAGGCTGAAAACTCACCTCTTTGCTGCTGCTTTCAGATCTTGACACACCTGATCCCCTTGTTTCTTTACCTCCCCCTTTCCCCCCCCCCTTGTTTTATCCCTGCCTACACCTTCTGTGTTGTCTGTCTTGACTAGATTGTAAGCTCTGATGAGCAGGGACTGTCTCTTACATGTCTGTGCAGCGCTGCGTACGACTTTTAGCACTATATAAATGCTCAGTAGTAGTAGAATACAGCTTGGGGCACTCTTCCGCAAAAGTAAAAAAAATCCCCTCAATCTATGCATCACTTTATTCTTATAAACATTTCAGAAAAATTATTAACTTATCTGAAGGCAACTTATAGACAGTGGTCTCACACAAGAGGCTCTCAGAGTGTTACAAAATTGTCTGTAAGATGCTTTCAGATAAGTTGAAATTTTTCTATAAAGTTATAATAATAAAGTTATGAAGTGCTTGAGAGGGTTTATATGGCCTGTGAGGACGAGTGCCCAAAGTACTCTGTAGACTTTTGTCCAGATCAAGTGACATTTCTGAGGCTTTTTCCAGCAATTTCTAATTAAAACAAAAATTCTATTTTAAAGATTTTTTTTTATAAAAACTGAAATAGAATGGACAAAGTTAACCCATTTGGAGAAATTTCCCACAACATTCCCTCATTACACCTCCACACACAAATGCATGCAGCCTGACACTCCCTATGACACACACCTCTACACACACATGTACAAGGCCCTTGCCACTCATGATACAGACACACACACACACACACACATGCACAAGGCCCTTGACACTCATGATACAGACACACATACACACATGCACAAGGCCCTTGACACTCATGATACAGACACACATATACACACACATTACTATTCAGCACTTATAAAGCGCCACGCACGCAGCGCTGCACAGCTAACCTACAAGAGGTAGACAACATACAAGAGACAGTCCCTGCTCATCAGAGTCATGCTCATTGTAGCTTACAATCTAGTTAGAACAATACATTAGTTAGAAGAGTACAGAGCATTAGTCAGTTCTGCGCAAGGTACGGTGTGGTACGGTGTGGTCTGTACAAAGCCTTTGACATTCATGATACGGACACACATACATACACAAGGCCCTTGACACTCATGATACAGACACACCTACACACCCATGCACAAGGCCCATGACACTCATGATAGAGACACACACACACACATGCACAAGGCCCATGACACTCATGATAGAGACACACCTACACACCCATGCACAAGGCCCATGACACTCATGATAGAGACACACCTACACACCCATGCACAAGGCTCATGACAGAGACACACACACACACATGCACAAGGCCCATGACACTCATGATAGAGACACACACACACACACACATGCACAAGGCCCATGACAGTCATGATACAGACACACATACACACACATGCACAAGGCCCATGACACTCATGATCCAGACACACACACACACACATGCACAAGGCCCATGACACTCATAATCCAGACACACACACATGCACAAGGCCCATGACACTCATGATCCAGACACACATACACATGCACAAGGCCCTTGACAGTCATGATACAGGCACACACACACACATACACACACATGCACAAGGCCCTTGACACGCATGATAGAGACACACATACACACACACATGCACGCACACACACATGCACAAGGCCCTTGACACTCATGATACAGACACACACACACATGCACAAGACCCTTGACACTCATGATACAGACACACCTACACACACACACACATGCACAAGGCCCTTGACACTCATGATACAGACACACTCACACACATACACAAGACCTTTGCCACTCATGATAAAGACACACACACATGCACAAGACCCTTGACACTCATGATACAGACACACACACACAAGACCTTTGCCACTCATGATAAAGACACACACACACATGCACAAGACCCTTGATACTCATGATACAGACACACATACACACGCACAAGGCCCTTGACACTCATGATAAAGACACACACACACACGCACAAGGCCCTTGATACTCATGATAAAAGACACACACACACAAGGCCCTTGATACTCATGATACAGACACACGCACAAGGCCCTTGACACTCATGATAAAGACACACACACACAAGGCCCTTGACACTCATGATAAAGACACACACACACACACGCACAAGGCCCTTGATACTCATGATACAGACACACACACACACACAAGGCCCTTGACACTCATGATAAAGACACACATACACACGCACAAGGCCCTTGATACTCATGATACAGACACACATGCTCAAGGCCCTTGACACTCATGATAGACACACACACGCACAAGGCCCTTGACACTCATGATATAGACACACACGCACGCACAAGGCCCTTGACACTCATGATAAAGACACACACACACGCACAAGGCCCTTGACACTCATGATAAAGACACACGCCCAAGGCCCTTGACACTCATGATAAAGATACACACACACACACATGCACAAGGCCCTTGACGCTCATGATATAGACACACACACACACAAGGCCCTTGATACTCATGATACAGACACACCTACACACACACACACACACAAGGCCCTTGATACTCATGATAAAGACACACACACACACGCACAAGGCCCTTGACACTCATGATACAGACACACACACACACACATATATAAATTAGTCCAATATGCTTTTGGGGGGAAGAGGGAGCCTAAGTAGGGATGAAATAGACCAATCAATTAACACTGGAAAAGGAGCCAATATATTTTCTTTCTGCAGCCTCTGAGTTGTGCCACTGGCCAATAGTATCTCTGAGCTTGTCAATGAGCAGCAACCAATAGCAGAACTTCTCTTATAGACTAAACAAGTGATACAGGAACCAGCCAATGAGGAATCAATGAGGGTTTGAGGTAGGTGTGTGAGGAGCCAATGAGAAGTGTGTGCTCATGTTTATTAATGTCTCTCGTCCCTGCAGTGGATGTGACTCTGGATCCGGAAACGGCTCAACCCCAGCTCGTCCTTTCTGAAGATCGGAAAAGTATCAGATGTGAATATGAAAGACAGAACCTGCCGGACAATCCTGAGAGATTTGATTTTGGGTACTTTGTGCTGGGATGTGAGGGCTTCACCACAGGGAGACATTACTGGGAGGTGGAGGTGGGGGATAGACGCTGGGGATTGGGGGTGTGTAAAGAGTCCGTGAGGAGGAAGGGGGAGATTATACCATCACCTGAGGAGGGATACTGGGTAGTGAGACTGTGGCATGGTAACTGCTGGTTCTTCATCTCCCCCGTGTCCCGGCTCCCCCTGAGCGAGAGACCCTGGGCAGTGGGGATTTTCCTGGACTATGAGGCAGGAAAAGTCTCATTTTACAATGCAGATAATAAATTTCATCTCTGTACCATCACTGACACCTTCACAGGGACACTCCGACCTTTCTTCTGGATGTACTATAGAGGAAAACTGAGAATCCGCCCGGTGGCAGCCTGGGAATGAGAGAGCCAGGCTCAGGGTGTTATAAGGAGGCTGGACGTTTATTTTCCAAATCTGGTTAAACATCTGGTGGGCAGGACTAGAAATTTCTGTGGTCGTATTTTAAGAAAATTAAGTACAATTGTCCTGCTTTCTATGAGGGTTCCTGAAGGAGGGGGAGGGGGTTAAACCCCTCTTGTAATAGAAATTTAGAAAAATGAAGACAGAAAAAAGACCACATGGCCTATTTAGTCTGTCCTTCCATATCAACCACTACAACAGTCCCCTTTTTACCTTTAGAGATCCCCTGTGTTTGTCCCATGCTTTTTTGAATTCAGATACTGTCCTCATCTCTACCACCTCCACTGGAGACTATTCCACAAATGCACCACTCTTTCCATAAAGAAATATTTCTGCATATCACTGCTGAATCTGTCCCCTTTGACCCTCATCGCATGTCCCCTCATAGCAGATCTTGCTTTCAATAGAAAGAACGTCTCCTCCTGTGCATTTATGCCACAGAGGTATTAAAATGTCTCTATTATATCACCTCTATCCCGCCTTTCCTCTAAGATGTACATATTAAGATCCTTCAGTCTGTCCTCATATGCTTTATAATGAAGACCACTAACCATTTAAGTAGCTACTCTCTGCACAGACTCCATCCTGTTTACATCCTTTTGAAGGTGCGGTCTCCAGAATTGCACACAATACTCCAAATGAGGTCGCACCAAAGACTTATACAGAGGCACTATCACCTCCTTTTTTCTGCTAGCTGTTCCTCTCCCTATGCACCCAAGCATCCTTCTAGCTTTTGCCATCCTCTTTTATACCTGTTTAGCTACTTTAAGATCATCAGACACAACCACACCGAGGTCCCACTCTTCTTTAGTGAAGAAAGTACTTCACCCCCTATAGTATATCGCTCCCTTGGATTGCTGCAGCCAAAATGCATGACCTTACATTTCTAACATTAAATCCCAGCTGCCAAATCCTAGATCATTCTTCAAGCTTAGCTAGATCCCTCCTCATGTTATCTACTTCTTTCTGAGTGTCTATTGTATAGTAGATTTTGGTATCATCCGCAAAGAGGCAAACCTTACCCGACAAAGATGTTAAAAAAAATCAGACCTAAAGAGACCCCAGTCCAGTGTCACAGATTGATGGCAGGACTGAAAGAAGCTGCTTGTCACTATTATCACTGATATGATTATGTCTCTGTAATCTGATGCATTAAACTTCTATAACTAATATAGTAAATATGTTTTATGTTCTCATCATCAGAAAGTTGCTTAATTATATGTGGATGTCTTCATGTAACTACTTTTCTTTCATTTGTTCAGTCTTTGGATGCCTGAACTGTGATATTCCAGTTTATTTTATACAATCAGAAATGTGATTTTCCAGATCTGAGCAAATTTTGTGCCACAGAAATGGGATTAGAGCCTGTGAATGTGAGGAGGGGGCTCAGGGACACAGTGAGAGGGACAGAGATGGAATTAGTGCCTGTGAATGTGGGGAGGGGGCTCAGGGACACAATGAGTGGTAGAAATGGGATTACAGACTGTGAATGTGAGGAAGGGACTCAGTGACAAAGAGAGAGGGACACAGATGGGATTAGATCTTCTGAATTTGAAGAGGGGGCTCAGTGGCAGACCAACAAAGAGGGGTTTGGAGCGTTTGCATGTGAAGAGAGCTCTAAGTGACACAGGGAGAGGGCCAGAGATGGGATTAGAGCCTGTGAATGTAGGAGGGGGGTCACGTAACACAGTGAGAGGAACAGAGATGGGACGAGTCTATGCATTTGAGGAGGGGGGCTCAGTGACAGTGGGAGGGACAGGAGGGATTGGTCATGTGTATGAGGGTTTCTCATTGACAGACAGGGAAACCTCTTGAAAATCTGGAGTGAAGGGGGGAGAGTCCTCCTCTGAAAATCTGGCTACCAGGCCACTGAAGTATGCCAAAACCCCTGACAGGCACTTTGCGCTGGTGACACAGTGACAGTGATAGAGATGGGATTAGACCGTTTGAATTTAAGGAGTTGTGGGAAATCCATAGCTCTGTCCTCTGGTAGAGTATTGAGGGTCACTAGTGTTAACCTTCGAGTCAATATTCAGTTGCGGTGATCAGTGAAGAAGCAGCTGACTGCACGGCTAAAACTGAGAAAGGATATTCAGCGCTGGAACCCGGAAATCCTTTGGCACTGAATATCCGAGTGCATACTGACGGCCATCCTCTCTGCATGGCAAAACCACATAAAGTTAGTTCAGCCTTTCGAGTGGCCAATCTGTGCTGGCAGTGATCTGGGTAGTGCACTGAAAATCGCAGTTTACTGGAGAAGTGCTGTATCCGCCTTCACCCCGACCACAGACGGCCCTGGTACTGTCGGGACAGTATTGAGGTGGTTAAAGGGGATGGTCAGTGCCAGTCCCCGGTCAGAGCTGCTGAATCTCCTTCACAGCAGCTGCTTGTGGTCTGGATTGTCCACTGCTGGAGAGGATACTGGGCTCGATGGACCTTTGGCATCTTTTATGTTCCTAATATCAGCTCCCTCGCTGTACTCGTATGTAATTTGTATGTCTCCTGGTTTTCCAGTTAATACAACAGCCTCAAACTAGGAAAGGGTTGTCACCTTCCTCACAAAACACAGAGGATCCAATGTTTAAATACAATTATCCAGAGATCAGCACCCACTCTCCAGCTAAGTGCCGCTGACTGAGGCTCTCTGGCAATTTTCAGTAGCACTGTCCTGTTAGTACCACTGAAAATCATTCTGACCACCTGGTACTATCATATAATCCCGAGGGGAGTGTGGGCGGAGCAGAGGCGTCCAACTCTTATCCGAGAGCAGTGATATTCATTTCACTGACCAGATAACTCGGGACAGTCTTTTGCTGTCTTATGTTATGTGGATACTTAGAGTGGGCTGAATATCGACGCTGTCCAGATCCCTGCCACCCCGACGGCCAAACTCATATCTCTGACGAGCAGTGCTGAATGTAGGACGTTTATTTAACTGCCATTGCTGGTCTTCCTCTGAATCATCTTTCTGCCCTTCAATCTGTTCAAAACTCAGCTGGGCGGCTAATCTTCCGCCAGCCTCAATATGCTCAAATAACCCCTCTTCTCTAGTCACTTCATTGGCTCCCTATCCGTTTCCATATCCAGTTCAAACTTCTACTGATCTATAAGTGCTTTCACCCTGCAGCTCCTCACTACCTTTCCTCTCTCCCTGCTCCTCTCCTCGGGAACTCCGCTCTTCTGGCAGATCCCTTCTATCTGTGCCCTTCTCTTCTACTTCCAACTCCAGACTTCAGTCCTTCCACTTTGCTGTTCCTTGTGCCTAGAACTACCTGAGTTTGTGTGTCAGGTTTCGTCTTTTACATGTGTTGGTACTTCAGCTGCTAACTTCCTGCTCTGCAGATACTGTCGCTATGTGATGTGGTACAACTTCCAGGTTTAACACCGATAGCTGCAACTCTGGGTGGACTCCAGTCCTGCTCTGCACATCAGCCCTTTCTGGACCCTTCATTCACAACAACCCCAAATCCACCTTTACCCTGGACTACAGCTTGAAACATCATTGAGGTATTCATGATGTGTTCATAAAAACTTTCAATTTTTACCCCTGTAAATGTATGGTAAAAATTAATAATGCCTCATATATTTTCTATGAACCGTCTCAGTTATTGAGCTTTCTAAATGCCCGACGGACTCCTAATGAGACCCCGGACGCCCTGCCTACTTTTTAGGTTTGACTGCTTTAATGCTCCCTTTCTTATGCTTCTCACTTGTTTGGTTATTTGTTATTTCTTACTTGGATCTTAGTGTGGTGGGCTATAGTAGGACTTGGAATTGTTTTTTCCTAGTATTATTTTCCTGTTAAAAATTGATTTATCAATGTTTTTCAGACCATTTGTCCTAATTTCCATGAAGCTTGTGTAAAAACTTTCAATTTTTGGTACAGGAACTTAACAAACTATTGGAAAAGGAACCAATCAATGCCTGAAGCCACCCAGACCAACCAACATTTGATCGATGTATCTCTTCCAGAATAAACATTATTGGGAAAGGGGGCAGACTGATAACCACTTGCTTTCTAAGCCAGAACAAATAAAGAGCTGGGACACTGGGAGCCAGCAGTGGCCATCAGTGCTCTGCCCTTGGTTTGCAAGTAATAAAGAAATAAAAGCATCAATTTTGCAGTGTGGACTCAATAACTCCAAGGGCTGTATCCTAAGGAGTATTCGTGGAAAGACCCTCAATGTTCCTGGTCACCAAAACAAAATCAGTCTTGTGATTTGAATCATGAATAAAGGGCAAATGATTCAGATATGATAAAAGGCCACTAAAGGAAGGGGGGCAATAGAAAACTTTCTTTCAAGGTCTGCGTGTCCAGCTCTTAATTCATGCTTTCACCCAAATTACATTTTTTTTATTTCATATGCAGTTTCTGTGGTTAACACTGACGGAAGCTGTTATAAAAAAAACATTTGTGGATCATGGAAGTTACATCCAGGGCCAGCTCCAGAGTTGTTTCAAGGTGTTGACATCCTAGTTATACCTTAAGCCTTAAAGCCCTCCTGGCTGTCAGACTCTATTGCTTAGCTTTGAATGTCCTGTTTTTTGCCTCCCCCAGAAGCTGCTGCCCCAGGTAATCACCTGGTTTGCCTGGCCCTGGTGACATCATATATAACTCTATGGCTGTTAGCAAATACAGACGGTCTGAGACATGTGTAATGTACTGACCCTGAAGGAGTAAAGACTTATGAATAGAGAACTACCTGTGTCCAGAGGTCATAATCCCTCCCCAGGAGGCAATCATTTTCACTTACCCAAATATGGCGCTTAAAGAAAGATGTAGGTTGTTTTCTCACCCTTTCGTGTGCATGGACTGGATACTCGGCCATCTTTATTAGACACAATTGCATTAGCCGAAATAAAGTAAACGTCCACTGGAGCAGAGAGTCCACGATTCCTTCCAACAGGGGGGACATTTTATCTTCGAGGCCCTGCAGCAGAGGTACTGGTACAATACACCTTCAGTCTCTGTTTCCATCAGACTAAACTCCCACGTCAGAGTTTGCTGTTACTCAGACATGGGCAAATTGCCTTTATTTACAGAAGACTAGCTGTCTATATGCAATATATGCAGACTGGCATGGATCAGCACTTCAGTTCCCTCCTCCTCTGACCCAGGAGCAGAGGGGCAAACACCTGTAAGGTCTCGGTCACTTGCTGAGTCTAAACCAATAGGAATGGCTCTCATGTGCTCTGGACCAGTGCGTTATGAACCCAGACCTTGGAGCACAGGCAGCCGGTCTGGCTTGCAGGAAATCCACAAAGATTATGCAAGATGTAGATTTGCATACAATGGTGATAGTGAATGCAAATCTGTCTTATACATTTTCATTGTGGATGTCCTGACTATCTGAGTGGCTAGGTGTATATGGAGGACGGGGTTGAGAACCGCTGCCTAGGCTCCTCTTGATCCCTCTATCCCTCCTTCCTAAGTGCATCACAAGTAACCAGAGTTCCCCCTGAGGAAAGGGGTTGTCAGTGGAGTGTTTCAGGGTCTCGTTCTGTTCCATATTTTCATGCACGATGTTTTATTTATTTTATTTATTTAACAGTATTTTTAAACCGCCTTATCTTATTAATCAAGGTGGTATCACAGCAAACAATCGGGTAAAGTGAGTGTGTTAATCATGCAGTGAGGGTGCAATTTAGTTGAGTGTGTGTTGTATCATGTGCTAGATTGGGGTGAGCTATGTACAAGGTGTGGTGTGTTGCGTGCTAGAATGGTTTGAGCTATGTACAGTGTGGGCTATATACAGTGTTGCTGTAAAACATTATCTGTACAGGCAGCAATATGTGCTGTTATACATTCTCTTAGGTTATGTGATGTGTCCATAGTGTTCTATGAACAGCATGGTTTTTAGCTGTTTTCTAAAGTCTTTGAGGTCTGTAGTTGTCCTCAAGTCGTCTGGTAGTTTGTTCCATATAGTTGGAGCAGCCATGGAGAGAGCTCTGTCTGTTGTGTCCTTGCGTGTGTGTTGAATTCACCTGGGTGCTGACTCGGTTGCGTGTTTGTTTTCTTCTAGGACGAGTGCTGTTGTCTGGTTGAATGAGGGTGTGTAGGCTGTTGGCTGATGTGTGCTGATTTATCTTAAATAGGTTTATGATAGTTTTGTATCTGATGCGTGCACCGATTGGGAGCCAGTGTAAGTCTTTTAAGGTGGGTGCGATGTGGTCCTGTCTTGCAGTACCGGATATTATTCGTGCTGCAGTGTTTTGTGCTAGCTGGAGTGGTTTGAGGGCTTGTTTCGGTAGTCCCAAGTATATCGGATTGCAGAAGTCCAGTATTGGGGTTATCAGTGCTTGGAGGACGGTACGAAAGTGTTCTGGGGCAAGGAGTGGTTTCAGTCTCCTGATGATTCGCATCTTGTAGTAGACTTTTGTATTGTTTTGTCTATGTGTGGCTTGAGGCTTAGCTTGTTGTCCAGAGTAACTCCAAGGTATCTCACTTCTGATTTTATTGGAATAGTAGTGTTTTGTATCTTGATGTTTGGCGGGTGTATGAAGCTTTGGTTCCGAGTGATTATTAGAGCTTCAGTCTTGTTGTAGTTTATTGCGAGGTTGTTGTTTTGACACCAGCTCGTCATTTGGGTAAGGCAGTCTGTTATCTTGGAGAAATCCGGGTTGTCGATTTCTATCGGGGTGTATATCATGATGTCGTCTGCATATATTGTGTATTGAATGTTGTTCTCCAAAGGATGTTACAGATAGCATGAAGATCTGTAATGATAGCCACCCTTGAGGAAGTAGAAAAGAATGAGGATTGATTTAAGAAAGCTTAAGGTAGCTAAGAATCAAAAGGAAAAAAAAGCATAGAGTCGTGTCTGCAGTGTCTGGGGTGCCGAAATCCAAGGGAGCAGTATCCAGGGGACACCAACGAGGAGAGGGAGCTCGGGGTTCTCATATCCGATGATCCCCAGATTGCAAAAACACAATAATAAAGAGATGGCTACAGCCAGAGGAATGACATGTCCAGTAGAAAAAGGAGGTGTTGTATTAGTTGCCAGCTGGTTAGAGGATTATTTCTACAGTGGGAATATGTTATAAGAGGCGTCTATGTTTAGGTGGAGCGTGAAGTGACAATGGAGGAGCAGCTTAATAGTTAGAGCAACAGACTAGTACCCAAGCGATCAGGGTTGATTTCCACTGGAACTCCTTGTGACCTTGAGCAAGTCACTTTACCCTCCATTGCCTTGAAAGAAAAGGCATGGCAATTTACTTCCAGTCATACTTTGCTAGGATAACCCAGGGGTCTCCAGGCGCCAGCATTGGTTTTATGGCACTTAGGTGCTAGGAATACGCATAAAGAGTAAATTAGACTTACCTGCTAATTGTTGTTCCTTAAGGAACTCTAGTCCAGTCCCGGAAACGTAGAGTTTTCAACCTCCACCAGCAGCTTTGGAGACTGAATGATGTCATCGTCTTGATGTCACTGGTACAAATAGGCTAGATCCGCCCCCTTTCACCAGTACCTATTGACAAAGCAGACTCAGCAGAGCAACAAATAAGTAGCTATCTCAAAAAACTATAATGAACAGCATATACAGATAGAAAAGAACTGTAAGGAACAAGACAGGGCCGCCCTGAAAGAACGGGCCATGGCCCCAAAGGACCGGGAACTGAAGCACCAGAGCCCCGGCGCTCCCCAGCCCCTGCCGCATGCTGCAAACACCACAGAGACCCCCGCTGAAAGCGCTTCTCATCCCTGCGCCTCCCAGAGAGCCCGGACACTAAGAAAATAGATTCTGGTATATATGTATATATATATATATATATATATATATATATATATATATATATATATATATATATGTATATATATTTTTTTTTTTACAGGTTCAGCAGCTGTCCAATCTCACATCTCGCGCGGCTAAAAAACTTCAGGCTGTTCCACACCCACAGAACGGGAGGGATCCGGGACTGGACTAGAGTTCCTTAAGGAACAACAATTAGCAGGTAAGTCTAATTTACTCTTCCTTTGCGTCCCTCTAGTCCAGTCCCGGAAACGTAGAGGATGTAACAGAGCAGTACATATCAACGGGAGGGCCCTGAAACTCCAGCCTGAAGAACGGCTGACCCAAAACGACCATCCCCGCGCGCCTGCACATCCAAACGATAATGCCGAGCAAAAGAATGCAACGAGGACCAGGTCGCCGCCCTACAAATATCCGCCGCCGGAACGAGGCTGACTTCCGCCCACGACGACGCCTGAGCTCTCGTAGAATGCGCCCGCAAACCAACCGGCACCTCTTTGCCTCTCAAAATGTAGGCGAAACCAATCGCCTCCTTCAGCCATCTAGAAATGGAAGACTTCGCCGCCGCCTCGCCCTTCCGTGGACCCCCGAAGGCGACAAAAAGCCTGTCCGACTTCCGGAATGACGCCGTACGACGGAGATACTTCTTGAGCACCCTCCGCACATCCAACCGGTGCAAGCGTCCACCCGCCTGAGCTCTCTGCTCTGCGGAAAACACCGGCAGCGACACCACTTGATTAACATGGAAAGCGGACACCACCTTCGGCAAAAAGGCGGGCACCGTCCGTAACACCACCTTGTCCGTAGAAAAAGTCAAAAAAGGTTCCTGGCAAGACAGCGCCTGTAGCTCCGAAATCCTCCTGGCGGAACAAATCGCCACTAGGAAAACAGTCTTGAGCGTCAAATCCTTAAGCGACGCTCTACCCAAGGGCTCAAACGGTTGCCCGATCAGGGTGTCCAAGACCACATTGAGATCCCACGGAGGAATAACCGAACGCCTCGGCGGTCGCAAGAGCAAAACCGCTCGCAAGAAACGTCGAATGTCGACATGCGCTGCTATCACCTGACCCTGAATCTTGCCGCAAAAACAGGAGAGAGCCGCCAATTGTACTCGTAAGGAACTGGCCGAGAGTCCCTTCTCCATTCCCGCTTGCAAAAAAGGAGAGGACGTTGGACACGGAAGCTCGCAAGGGGTTGATAGACCTGTCGGAACACCAGGCCTCAAAAACACGCCAAACGCGTATATATGCCAGAGAAGTCGACCTCCGGCGCGATCGCAGCAGAGTGGCTACCACCGACGCTGAGTATCCCCGGGCCGTTAACCGCGCCCGCTCAAGAGCCAAGCCATAAGCGAGAATCGACCCACCTGAGGCATCCGCAAGGGCCCTTGAAGCAACAGGTCCTCCCGAAGCGGAAGCCGCCACGGGACGTCGGCCACCAGTCGAACCAAATCCGCATACCACGGCCTCCTCGGCCAATCCGGCGCCACCAGCACCACCTGACCCTTGTGCCGCTCGATGCATTGTATCACCTTGCCGATGAGCGCCCAGGGAGGGAACACATACAGAAGACCCTCCACGGGCCACGGTTGCGCCAGAGCATCCAGGCCCTCTGCCATCCGCTCTTTCCTTCGGCTGAAGAAACGCTCTACCTTCACCGACCGGAAGGTCGCCATGAGATCCATCACCGGAATCCCCCACCGGCGCACAATCATCGCGAAGACGTCCGGGTGCAGTGCCCACTCCCCCGGATCCACTCGGCAGCGGCTCAGATAATCCGCTTCGACATTGTCGACTCCTGCGACATGCTGAGCTGACAGGGCCTGCAAGTTCTGTTCCGCCCAGGTCAGCAGGACACTCGCCTCCTCCTCCAGAGATGCACTGCCCGTACCGCCTTGCCGATTTATATACGCCACCGTGGTCGCGTTGTCCGACAGCACGCGCACCGCTGCATGCCCCAGCACTTGCCGAAACGCTAGCAGGGCCTGAAACACCGCTCGCATTTCCAACCGGTTGATGGACCATAGCCGCTCCTCCGGCGACCAAGTCCCCTGCGCAAACGAGCCCTCGAGATGAGCCCCCCATCCTGCTAGACTCGCATCGGTCGTGAGCAACCACCAGCATGGAGGCTCCAGAGGCACGCCCTGCGTCAGGCTGTCGGGAAGCAGCCACCATTGCAGGCTGTCCTTCACCACCATTGGGCAGGGCAGGCACTGGGACAACGCATCCCTCTGATGAGACCACCGCCGGAGAAGAGCACTCTGCAACGGCCGCATGTGAGCCCTGGCCCACAACACCAAGTCTATCGTAGCCGCCATGGTGCCCAGCAATTGCAGATACTGCCACGCCGTCAGCACCCAAAGCCCCAGAAACCGACGCACCAGATCTCTCAAGGCCCGCGCCCTTGCGCTGGGAAGAAAGACCCGGCCTGGCCGAGTCTCGAAGCGCGCCCCCAAGTACTCCAGAGTCTGAGAGGGAGTCAGCCGACTCTTTGCCCCGTTGACTACTGCGGCGCTCCTGCCCGGCCTTGGGGCTAAAGACAGGAGCGGGGTCTAATGCTTCGTGAGGAAGGAGAGTAACCTGTATCCCTGGAATGCTGGGTATTGTAGTTTCCTGCTCCTTTCGCTCCGAAATAAAGAGTTGTAGTTGTGGGGTTTCTTAATAGCAAGTATATTTATTATAGTAAAGGATATTTTTCCATCGCATGACAAATAAATGTGAACAAAATAGGTGCTTCAAATGCAAACAGAATAAACTCAGGATAAAGTCAACTTAAAGTAGAACTGCTGCTTTTCACTTCTAAGCAAGTTACTCAACTTTGCCCCAAGAGGTCACTCACTTAAACTGCAGCCTCTCTCAGCCACTGTTACCTTCACAGTGCTGGGGATTTCAGGTGCATGTAATTAGAGCTCTCCTAGCAAGGCAGCACAATAGCTCCGTAGTATTCAATTCATATACGGTAAAACCAGCTTCCTTCAGAGCTTGGCATCTCCACACAACAGACCGTACAGTCCATGCTCTCACAATCAGGTAAGTCTGAACTATCTTGTGCTAATTCTTCAAGCTGTATGGAATTATTGGCTTCTTGTAACACTGGCTGTCTTTTAGCTTGTAGCTCTAAAAACTCTTTAAAAACCCTGTAGGAGCAATTCAGCCTGTTTGTGAGATAGGGAGTTGCTATCAGCTATAAAACTTCCCTCTGGCTTAAGGCTGTTTCTCTTCTCCTCTCTTAGGTTAATTGTGTCAGAGTAACTCTTAGGCTCTTTTGCTAATGTTTCAAAAACAGGAGAGTTAGCTTTACCTTCAGTCTGGAAACTCTTTGGCAAATCACTTATTTGTTGCCAAGCCCCTCTTACTTCAGATGGCTCCAATGTTCTCCAGCTGTGAGAATGTCCGTGGCTCTCTGGCCCAAACGGTAATTCCCAGAATGATTGTTTTCTCTCTCGTGCCTGCCTTGAAGGCTTCCTCTCCCAGGGCTGTGCCTTCCAGCGGTTGTCTATTCCAGGGCTAGGTCCACTTTCCTTGGGACTTCTACTCACTGTCTCTGAATAGATCTTTGCAGGTCTCCTTCTAGTGCCAGGTTCCCAAGTATCACCATACTGTCTTCTGGACTTCCAATCATTCTCACTCTTCTTCTCTATCCGTCTCTCCTTAATCCTCCTCTCCTTCTCCCTCTCATTCTCCAACCTCCTCTCATTCTGACTAGCAAAGCCATACTCTGGTTTAAAACCACGTTCTCTTCTGGACACGCCCCTTCCAAGGACAGGGTGTGCCCAATCAGGACTGCAGGACTCCTCCCCTGGGCTGGTCTCCATGCTCAGCTCCGTGGAATAGAGTCTCTCTTTCTTTCCAGCGTTATCAAATTGGCATAAATCCTGCTGAACCTCAGGATTTTCATCCGTCTCCATAGCCTCAGGAGGGCGCTGTTCACCACACTACCCAACCGAGGCTTTCCAAGAATTCCACCACCCGGGCGGTGGCTACCACGCTTTCCTCCCTCGACTTCGCCCGGATCAACCAATCGTCCAGGTAAGGGTGTACCAGTATCCCCTCTCTGCGAAGAGCGGCCGCCACAACAACCATAACCTTTGTGAACGTCCGGGGAGCGGTCGCCAGACCGAAAGGCAGCGCCCGGAACTGAAAGTGTCCCATCGGTACCGCAAAACCCAGGAAGCGCTGATGCTCCCTCCGCACGGGGATATGAAGATAAGCCTCCGTCAGATCTAAGGACGTCAGAAATTCCCCCGCGCGAACTGCCGCAATGACGGACCGCAAGGTTTCCATGCGGAAGTGGGACACTCGAAGGCAACGATTTACCCTCTTGAGATCGAGAATCGGATGAAACGTACCCTCTTTCTTGGGAACCACGAAATAAATGGAGTATCGACCGGCGCCGAACTGGTCGACCGGGACGGGCACTATCGCCCGGAGCCGCCTTAAGGTGTCGCCAACCGCTCGCAGCTTCCGAGGAGCCCTGCAGGGGGAAAGAACAAAGGAATCGCCTACGGGGCGCTGAAACTCTAGGGCATATCCTTCCCGAATAACCTCTAAGACCCACCGGTCCGAGGTAATCTGGACCCAGGCAGGGTAAAACTCCCGTAACCTGCCTCCCACGGGCACCTCGCCCACCTGGGCCCGCCTCATCTCATTGGGACTTCTTGACACCGGAGGACTGGAAGGTACCAAAGCCCCTGCCCGCTCCGTGAAACCCTCGAAAGGACTGACCACGCGACGGAAACCTGCTCCGCTGCGATTGCTGAAAACGAGGAGTGCAAAACCTACGAAAATCTCTCGAGAGGCCTCTAGACCCAGAAGCCCCTCGAGTCTGCTTCGGCCTATCCTCCGGGAGCCGTCCCCCTTTGGATTCTCCGAGGTCCTTAACCAACTTTTCCAGATCTTCTCCAAAGAGAAGCTTACCCCGGAACGGAAGTTTACTGAGCCGGGACTTGGAAGAACTATCTGCCGACCAGTTACGGAGCCACAAATAACGGCGAGCCGCTACTACCGAAGCCATACATTTCGCCAGACCACGAATAAGATCATAGTGAACATCGGACAGGTAAGCCGTGCCGGACTCCAGACGAGACACATCCGCCAATTGGTCCTCCGAGAGGGAGCACTGGAGACGTTGAGACCAGCACAAACAGCCTCTCGCCACCCACGCCCCCGCTATGGAGGCCTGCAGGGAAAGGGCACTCATATCAAATACCTGCTTCAGCAAAGTATCCAACTTCCTATCCTGCCCATCCTTCAAGGCTGCCGCCCCCTCCACCGGAATGGTAGTCTTTTTTGTGACCGCCGCCACCGCGGCATCCACCTTTGGAGAACGAAAAATCAGCTTATCCTGCTCAGAGAGCGGGTATAACCTGTCCAATGCCCTAGTTCCTCGCAACGCTGACTCCGGAGAGTCCCATTCCTCCTGAATCATATCCCGAAAGACTCTGTGTATAGGGAACACTCGCTGCGATGTGCGCACGACCTGCAGCAGCGGATCCTCCAACGCCTCCTCGGAGGACGTGGCCCCCACGGGCATATTCAACACCTTTAGCGTCTCGGAAATCAGAGCAGGCAGTTCTTCCCGCCGAAACACGCGGACCACCCTGCTCTGCTGCTCCTCCTCCAACAATTCCCCGTCTTCCAAGTCCTCATCCGAGACATCTTCCTCCAGATCCGGCATTCCCAGGTCCTCTTCCAAAGGAGCTGGCGACGCCTGATCCAAATCGTCCCGTCGCCTTTTAGGCAGCGCCACGTCCCCTTCGAGGAGATTGGACGACTGCCCCCTCTTTCCCCTCAGAGGACTGGGGGACTGAACCACCCGGTCCGGCTGCAGCAAGGCAAACGCCTTCTGCATCAAGGAGAAAAATTCGGAAGGGAACCCGGGCAACCCAGCCCCCTGAGACCCTTCCGGCAACAAAGGAACGCTGCCAGCGGAGGACGGGCCCGCAACCGGCTCCGAAGCAGTCAAGGAAGGGGGTCCGGACCCCCCGCCCTCCAGAGAAGCCTCTCCCTGACCTTGAGAGCCTTCCCCCAGGGACTTTTCCATGCCCATGGCCTCTAAAGAACACGCCTTGCACACCCCCGTGTCCAAAAGCTCTCCGCGCCTCATCCCACACACGAGGCAGCGGGGCTTGGCAGGCATGATCTATGAACAGCGCTGTAATGGTGCAGATGAAGCCTTGTATAGCCCAAGGAGCAGCTCTATTTAAACGCGTTTTTTTTTTTTTTGCGTAGATCCACTAAGCCAGCTCTAAACTAGCTGCCCCCTGACAACCGTTTGCCAAAACGAAGCTTCTAACCCCGAAAAAACGAACTTAGTAGCCCGAAGAAAAACAGCATCCAAAATGGCCGCCACAATGTTCATGGCGCCAAAAATCACGCGGCCAGGCCTCCTGCACTCCCGTGGAGCTGTCAAAGCCATGCTCCGAGCTAGCGATCACTCCCCCAAGGGACCCTAAGGTCTGAATTACTCACCGGAATCCCCAAGCACCGGAAGGAGAGTGAGGAAGGGCAGCGCTGAACCCCTCAGAAGCACAGCCTTGAAATCGGCATCAGCTCCTGGAGAGACTGCAGTTCACCGTGGCTCTAAGTCCTGCCTGCTGCTAGCAGTCTCAACCGTCCTCAACCTGCTCCTCACCCTTCCAAGTGGGTTCGGGAGCAGGGAGCAAAGGGCAGGCACACTCTTGTGCACTTGCAATGCTCGTTTAAATGCTGGGGCACTAAGGCAGGGGAAGGGGGGGGGAGGAGGAGAGGAGAGAGCAGGAACAGAGAAGAGAGAAACAGCCCCAGCAGCACAGAATCTCTGTCAGCAGCAGCAGGCACCTAAAAAAACCCCAAAAAAACAAGGGAAAAATAAAATCCTAAGTTCAATCAAAGAATTAAAGCTCTGCTTATTTGTTCCTCTGAGCCCAGCCCTGGGCTCAGAACCTCCAAGCTGCTTGGAGACTGAAAGTACTGGTGAAAGGGGGCGGATCTAGCCTATTTGTACCAGTGACATCAAGACGATGACATCATTCAGTCTCCAAAGCTGCTGGTGGAGGTTGACAACTCTACGTTTCCGGGACTGGACTAGAGGGACGCAAAGGAATGTTGGCGTTTCAGTGATTAACACATGGAAGTGGACACATGCATTCAAATGACCTCATAAAAAATTGATCCATGTAAAAGTACCGCAAGTTGGTTAGATGGCACGCACTTCACGGTGGGCATGCTCAGTAGTGGAGTTTGGGTGGGAGATGCGCAGACAGAGTTTATACCTCAATCTATGTACATAAATGCAAACAGCAAGTGTCTACATGTGCATGTGTTTCATACTTATTCTAGTATTTTATAAAGTCAAGTAGGCCCCTATTTGCCTTCACAAAATAGGTTTAAAATAAGCACCTGATGCCTCTGTTAACTAGGCACCACCTTATAAAATTACCCTCCACAGGTCTATTCTTTAAAGACAGCATGAAATGCAATTTGTGCCTTCAAATCAGTGCTGACTCCTGGCGACCCAGCAGCTCCTGGGTTTTCTTGGTAGTGTGACTGAAAGTAGGCTGCCAGGCCTTTCTTCTGAGGCAATGGAGAGTTAAGTGACTTGTCCAAGGCCAAAAGGAGTGCTAGTAGGTGCTTAATTCTTATTTGGATCATCCTCACTCAGGGGCGGCTCTATAATGAGGCCGAGTGAGGCGGTAGCCTCAGGCGGCAACTTTTTGGGGGCGGAAAAATTGCCCCCAAAATGACTGCCTCACTCGGCCTTCAAAATAAAAATTTAAAAAAAAACTCTCTGGCGTAAGAAGCAACTGCTTCTGCTGCTCCAGCGGTAGCAGCAGCAGAATGAGGAGCCACGTGGCCACCCCCCCTCCCCCCCCCACGGAGAGCCTGTCGGTTTCCCCTCCACCCCGGCTGTTTTACCGAGCCACAATGAAAGGAGAGTGTTTCACTTAACTGCAGCTCTGTTAAAGCTGAGCCCGCGGTGCTGATGGAAAACAGGAAATCCTGATGGGAAACACTCTCCCTTCGCCGCAGCTCTGCAAAGCAGAGTCAGCACGGAGGGGAAACCGGCAGGCTTCCTGGTAGTCCCTTCTTGGTCCTCAGGTGTCTTGTGCGGTCACCATTCAAACCCATTAGGTGGATCACCCTCCTGGACATCTCCCTCAAAATTGCCTTCATAGTTGCCATTACCTTGGCCAAGAGGATCTCCAAACTACAAGCCCTCTTCTGTTCGGATCCTTTTCTCTCCTTCTCTCTGGAAGGAGTGTCCCTGTGGGTAGTTTCGTCCTTCCTACCAAAAGTGCTTACATCCTTTCATGTCAACCAGACTATTTCACTACCTGTTTTTCCCAAAGAAGAATGTCAGGACCCCGAGAAGGGGCTTTGCTCAGTCGACCTCAGCGGGGTTTTATGGCACTACCTGAAAGCCACAAATTCTTTTCATAAGTCAGGTTACTTTTCCATCCCCTTTGCAGAACCTCGCAGGGGCTTTGCAACCTTCAAGGCCACCATTGCTCGCTGGCTGTGCCGAACCATTGAGTCTGCTTACATCCTACAAGGAAAGCCGGTGCCCCTGGGCCTTTGGGCGCACCCCACATGAGCTCAGGTGACATCATGGGCCTAACACTCACAGGTTGTCCCCCTAGACATTTTTTGGACAGCCACCTGGTCCTCTCTATCCACCTTTGTGCAACACTATCACCTCGATCTCCAAGCCCAAGATGCGGCATATTTTGGGGCCAGCGTGGGGGCAGCTGCTGTCTCTGCCCACTCTGAGTTGGCATAGCTTGGGTACTTCCCGCTTGTCTGGACTGGTCTAGCAGGATGAATTGGAAGGAGAAGTTTCACTTACCATTATTTCCTTTCCTGGAATCCTGCTAGAGCAGTCCAGCTCCCACCATGCGGTATACCTTTCAGCCAGCTTTATCAGGATAGCATGTCAGACAACCTTGTTCACAAAATCAAGGGCCACAATTCTACCTTGGTTGGAGATGGCACGGATTGGGGCAGGAAGAGAGTTCCAGAAAGATGGCGCTGGAAGGGGGACTCAGCCCACTTGTCAGAACTGGTCTAGCAGGATTCCAGGAAAGGAAATTAAGTGAAATTTCTCCATCCCTTTAAGGAAGATATTGAGTGTTGCAAGACAGATAGTTAGGCAGATAACTTGGGACAGCATAGAAGCGGATTGCATACCTCTGCACCTAGCAGTGTTCAGTATTGCTGTTATATGGGCAGTGCCGGTGCTGACCTCAGTATTCAATGCTGGTCACTATCCATATGATCTGAAATTTAGGCTGCAATTTCTTTGCCTAGATGTGAAGTCCACTGTTGCTTAGGGCTTTGAGTGACACTAGAATGTGGATAATCTCACTGTACATGGAGCTTTTTGTAAAATACATAGGGTAGACTGGCGCACATTCAGCAGGCACAGCCATGTTAAAAAGGAACGCATAGAGAGAACATGCGGCATCACTCGGGGGTTTGGACGTGTACGTTCCAGCACATATACATACTGCTGATATATTTACAGTCTC
Source organism: Ichthyophis bannanicus (assembly GCA_033557465.1). Classification (NCBI taxonomy): domain Eukaryota; kingdom Metazoa; phylum Chordata; class Amphibia; order Gymnophiona; family Ichthyophiidae; genus Ichthyophis; species Ichthyophis bannanicus. Next base: position 88,805,719 of record CM066051.1, read on the forward strand.
CCTGCGCAGATAAGCCTCGGTACCTACATATGTAAGTGCCATACGTCCAGGAAGGGTCAGTTCAGTGGTGGTGTCCAGCACCTAAAGCAACTGACCATTGTGCTTTAATTTAAACCTGGATATTCAATGCAGGGGCCATAGCCAGCCATCAGCACTCAATATCCAGTATGCCCAAATAGCAATAGTCATCCGAAGGCCAGATAGCTAAACTGGCGAGAGCTACACCAGCTTTTTTTGGTCTAACTCTAGCTGGTTAAAGTTAACAGATCAGCAGCTGAATATGGCTGCTACGTGGTTAACTGTGGTTGCCGCTCTCCCTCTGCCCTGCACCGACGCAGTCAAACAAGGCAGGAGAGAATGTTCAGCAGCACTAAATACTAACCCGCTAAACCATTTTGAACATCTTCCCCTCTTCTATCCCCCTTCCCCCCACCCCCAAATGATCATAGAAACATAGGAAAATGACAGCAGGTACAGACCATACGGCCTAGCCAGTCTCCCATCTATGAGAATTAATAAATTCTACACTCCGTTCCTCTTTCTCAGGGCCCACGCTTCTTTCATGGACATATCTTCTCCCCTATACTGTACCGCTCCCTTGGATTTTTTCAGACCAAATGCATAACCCTGCATTTTTTAGCATTAAATCTCAGCTGCCAAACTATCAACCATTCTTCTTTGCTCAGTCCCTACTCATTATCTATTCTTTCCTGGCTGTCTATTGTCACCACCAGGTGGGCAGGCTGCCGCCTAGGGTTGCAGATCTGTGTCTGATGGTGATTAAGTAGTTGTGAACACGAATGGCTTAAGGTAAAAGGATTTATTTCCCCTCCCGCGGTCTGATTTTTCAGGTAATATAACACAATACTCAAAGCAAATAAGCCATACTTTCTGGCAAAACACAAAGGAAATTATAACAGCTTTTTCTTGCTTCTTAAAGTAAAGAGTGAACGTTAAACAGGCAAAACTCAGCACATATCTTCCACATGTGCAAAACAGCACTCTTCCCTCCACACTATACAGCCTTTTGACTAGCGAAAAGACGTCACTTTATCAGAGAAAATCAATGTGCAGTCCATTGGGTCACTATCAAATGAACATTCACTGACTGTATCAATGACCATAGGCTCCTGCATACATTCAGAATTGTCTGAGGTTTCCTTGCCACAATACTTCTGCAAGTTCCCCTGTAACGTGCCGTCACAGAGTCTCTCTGCACAACATCCTCTAGGGCCGCGTGTTTGAGACCCCTGCTCTAGGGCTAGAATAACAGCTACCGTATTCCTCGGTGTTTGGGAGAGAGGGAAGCCACCATTCAGGGTTCTTAGAGTTTAACTCCTTCTGGCAGGTTCTACCCTTGGAACGCTTATAAGCTCTGGCTTCAGGCTTTGCAAAAGAATATTCTTCTCCCCTGTTAACACCAGGTTTAAGCCTGCGGGGTTTTCTCTGAGGCTTAGGAACTGCTACTATATCTTCCTCAGACATGCACACATCTTCAGGGAAATACCTTTCTCTCTCTGGGGTTTTTAACTGCTCTCTCTTCAGCTCGGTGCTCAAATCCCTTGGCTGGGTGTTACTGCCCTGCCCCCACCTAGGATTTATCACACGAGGCTTCTCAGCGTTAACCCTGCAGGTATTTCTTTTATCAGCAAACTTTAACTTCCTACCAGAGACATTCTCCAGGCTACAGCTCTCAAATACATAGTTTGTTTTTAGACTTCCAATCACTCCAGTTGGAACGTTGTCTCTGAGCTCCAAACAGCTTGCAATCAGCAGAACACTTGCAACTGTTCTCTGACCTCACTGGCTGCTTTCTCCTGCAGTGCTCTGGGTAGTTTCTGTGGTGAACCCTTCCTGGTTCTGGCTCTGACTCACGTCCTGGGTCAGAGTCTGAAACTCCTCCTTCTTCCTCTAGACCAGCTGGTTCAGTTAGTTCAGCTAGTCCTCCTCGTTCTACCCGGTCTCCTCGTTCTACTCCGTCTAACTCTGTATTTCCTGCATAGCTCTTATAGTGGCTATAAGCTCTTCCCCTTTTCAGGTGCAAGCTAATAGGAATTGGGGAATGTTTCTCAGCTAGGCTTATTTGCAAACCCCGTGGCTGGGTTTGTTTATGTCGCCCCTGACAACTGCTGCTCACATGGCCTGCCTGCCTGTCAGCTTCAAGACTAGAACTCAGTGAATCCTGTGTTTTTAAGGTAGGAAATGGAACTTCTTCATCACACTATCCTATTGCAGAATTTGGTATCATCCCAAACAAAGCAAACCTTACCCGACAGATCTTCCGCAATATCATTTACAAAAATGCTAAAAAGAATCAGACCAAGGACTGATCCCTGCAGCACAAGACTAGTAACATCCTTCTCCTCAAAGTGAACTTCATTTATCACTACCCTTTGTCACCTGCCACTCAGTCCTCCTATCATTAATAAATCTACAAAATGTCTTGTTCCCCTATTTTACTGCATTGGCTATTTTTTCTTCCATTTGCATTTTTGCTCTCCTGACTACTTTCCCCAAATACTTCTGTTCATCTTCCTCTTTGTGATCTCTTGTATTTTATGAAGACTAACCTCTTTTTTCTCACCTTTTCAGCTACTTCTTTTGAGACCCATAATGGCCTCCTTTTCTTTTTACATTTATTTATTTCCTAACAAATAGTATTGCTGCTCTCCAAATATCCCCTTACCAGTTCCTGCTCATCAGAGCTTACAATCTAGTCAAGACAGACAATGCAGTAACTGTAGACATGGAATACATCTAGGGGAATGGTAAGGAAACACAAAGGAGATCAGGTGAGTCAAGATCCGAAAGCGGCAGTGAAAAGGTGAGTTTTCAGCCCAGATTTGAAAAGAGTCAGAGAAGGTGCCTGATCTACAGGATCTCTGCACTTCTAGACATCACAGTTGGGACGTCCCAGTCAATATCTAGAATATCGAAATTACCTGTCAATAACACTTCTCCCTTCATAGCAATGTGGTGAATGTGTTCAATTAAATCTGTTCACGTCTTCTGCCTGTCAAGGAAGTCAGTCAGTGGCCTAACTTCTGATGAGGGACCACCATTGTTGTGGCGGTAGCGGTGCCTCCCCACCACCACGTGAGAAACTTATTTTAACTTGTTTGCCGCGCTTCCTCTGCTTCAGGTCTGGCAGCTGTCACCTCCCGGGCCGAAGTCATTTGATAACAGCCACACGGCACAACCTCGGCCCAGAAGGTGACAGCTGCCGGACTTGGAGCAGAGGCTGCGTGGCAAACAAGCTAAAGTAAGTGCTACCCCGCTGTGTGGACCCCCTTCCTGCCCAGGACCTCCTGCAATGTGGGAGCTCCTTAGACAAATTTTATGCCATCAAAGACTATATCACACCATGGTCAATGAATGTTCCATTCTGTCTTTCCAGATTAACTCACAGAGCCTCCTCCTGACCTCATAAACCCTGCAATTCTGTTACTTTAATATTAGTTTAGATATACTGTATAGTGCCAATCCTCCTCTTCTTCCTACCCTGTCCTTCCTAAATAGATTATATAATTATATTCCAGTCATGGTTTTCTGCGAACCATGTCTCTGTGACCGCCACTAAATCCAAGTCAGCTTCTTCAATTATAGCCTATAGATTTAGAATTTTATTTCCCATATTATGGGCATGAATACACACTGCTTTCTATATGTTTTACTTACCTAAGGAATTTTATTTGATTTATACAAATGCCCCTGCAAGCAATCGTTCTCATCTCTTGAACCTTCCATACTCACAACTCATGTAAATTCACATCCTTCTACAATCAAATGTAATGAGTCACTCATTAGGAGGCCAAGGCTTTTATGCAAGATACTTCCTCATTCCCAAGAAATCAGATGGTCTTTGGCCAATATTGTCAGAATTTCGGCATCAACGTGAATAACACTTTGAAATCCTTGACCCAGTGTGCAGCGGTGGCCAAGAAGGCAAATAGAGGGCGAGGAATCATAAGGAAAAGAATGGAGAGCAAAACCATTGATGTTTTCATTTCTCTGTAATGCACCTTGTCTGCAGTTCTGGTCACCAAATCATGAAAAGGATATTGCAGAATTGGAAAAGGTACAGAGAAGAGCCACCAAAATGGGAAAGGGGACGGACAGATACTTCTTTGAGGAGAGGCTTAAAAGGTTAGGGCTCTTGGAAAAGAGTCAGCTGAGGGGAGAGGTGTATAAATTAATGAATAGAGTGGAATGGGTAAACGTAGATCAGTTGTTTATGCCTCAAAAAGTAGAAAGACTAGGGGACGCACAATGAAGTTACAATGTAGCCCACTTAAGACTAAATAAGAAAGAATAGCTATGAAGTCTCAGTGGGATGCTTGGCAGTTTCATCTGTGCCAACAGGGACAAGCAGCATCAGATAATAGTCAGTAGACATGATGGGTTTCAGCAAACTCTTCTAACATTTAGGATTTTGGCACCTGGCAGACAGAACAACTCCTGGAACATCATGTTTGCTTGGTAGATGGATGCCTCTGTACCCCCCAGAAGGATGTTACCAACCACCACTAGCCTTCCCTTTTTTGTGGTCACTGGTTTGTCAATTTTAGGGTTTTGAGCTCAGGCTCCCCCACAGGTAACTAGGAAGAGATATGAGTTTGAATGGGGAGATGAGCAGCAGCAGGCTTTTGAACTGGCTAAACAAGCTATACAGCAAGCCTTAGATTTATGGCCTGTTCAACCTGGGGAACTCGAGCTCAATGTATCAGTACAAGAACAGTATGCTAAGGAGTTTATGGCAGAAACAGGGAAAGAAAAAAGTACCTCTAGGATTCTGGACGAGGAAGCTCCCTGAAGCAGGGACTAGATATACCCCTTTTGAAAAACAGTTGTTAGCATGTTATTGGGCTTTGGTGGATACAGAACAGGTGACCATAGGACACACGGTGATGTTAAGGCCAGAAATTCATATTATGCAGTGGGTAATGAGCTCTCTCAAGACACACAGAATAGGACATGCACAAGAAGCAAGCATAATCAAATGGAAATGGTATATTCAGGATAGAGCTAAAATTGGTATAGGGGAACTGCCAATTTACATGAAAGGGTAGCTCAAGCCCCTCTTAAGGACACTGAGATCACACAATTGCCAAATCATGAATTAACAGCAACAGAGTCTCCAGTGAAGTGGCGACAACCATTTGTACAGTTGACATTAGAACAGAGAAAGCATGTTTGGTTTACTGATGGATCTGCTAAATATGTGGGAAATAAAAGGTGCTGGTAAGGCTGTGTCTTACAATCCCACTACTAAAAAAATTGTTGACAACTACAAGTGAAGGGAAAAGTAGCCAGTATGCTGAACTTTATGCAGTATTTCAGGCTCTAAAACAAGAGACTCCAGGAACTTGTCATATTTACACTGATTCCTGGTCAGTAGCCAATGGCTTAGCCAGCGTAGTTACTCACCTGTAACAGGTGTTCTCCAGGAGCAGCAGGAATCAGTCCTCACATATGGGTGACGTCGGTGCCGACGGAGCCCTCGCGGAGCAATTTTCCCCAGCTTTCAAAGAAAGCCTTTGGGAATTGCAGCGCGCATGCGCGGTCGCCTTCCCGCCCAAGGGTGCCATCTTAGCCAGTCAGATGACATAGCTAAAAAAGACAGCATAAAAATTTGCAAAAAAAACTAAAGCAGATGATTGCAACTCCAAGGGGAGGAGGGAGGGTTGTGAGGACTGATTCCTGCTGCTCCTGGAGAACACCTGTTACAGGTGAGTAACTACGCTTTCTCCAGGACCAAGCAGGAAGTCAGTCCTCACATATGGGACTCCCAAGCTTAAGGCTACCGGAGACCCTAAGCACAAAAATGAGCTCCCTCTAGCTCAGCAGCACAGAAGGAAGGAATCTTCGCTGAATTATTACCCACCGGTAGCCCACATCTGGGATGGAGGGTAGGAGTTGCTCAGACCTCAAAGAGATTACGGAGGACTGCCTGTCCGAAAGCACTGTCCCTGCGGGACTCCCTCTCGAGACAGTAATGGACCGCAAAAGTCTGGCTCGAAGACCAAGTAGCGGCCCGGCAGATGTCTGCCAGCGGAACAGAGCGGAGGTAAGCCACTGACGTAGCCTTTGCCCGAACGCAATGAGCCGTGACTCGACCTTCCAAGGAGAGTCCGGCTGCCCCATAAGCCCAAGTGATACAGTCCGCAACCCAGATGGACAGAGTACGCTTGGAGACCGGGAGCCCCAATTTATTGGGGTCAAAAGACACAAAAAGCTGAGCAGCTTTACGGTGCTCCCGCGTACGGTCAAGGTAGAAGTTCAATGCCCTTCTACAGTCCAGGGTATGGAGGACCGTTTCAGCTCGGCTGGAGTGTGGTCTGGGAAAGAAGGTCGGAAGTACCACCTCCTGATTGATGTGAAAAGGGGAGACCACTTTTGGAAGAAATTTTGGGTGAGTCCGTAGGACTACCCTATTTTTGTAGAACCGAGTGTAAGGGGGATCAGACACGAGGGCCTGCAATTCACTTACGCGTCTAGCGGAAGTGAGGGCTATCAAGAACAATGTTTTCCAAGAAAGAAAACGGAGAGAGAACAGGTAGCCATAGGTTCAAAAGGCGGACAGGTGATCCGCTGTAAAACCACATTCAGATCCCAGTCAGGCGCTGGCGGGCGCAGAGGTGGTTTAAGCAGAAGGAGACCTCGGAGAAACCTCGCTACAAGAGGGTCGCTGGAAAGAGGTCTGCCGTCCACCGGCACATGATGTGCTGAAAGAGCACTGAGGTGAACTTTGACGGAGTTGGACTTAAGTCCCAGATTAGAGAGGTATAGCAAGTACTGCAGGATCACCGACACCGGGCAGGAGAAGGGATCCTGAGACTGTTGGGTACACCAAACGGAAAAGCGACGCCATTTAAGGGCGTAGCATTTGCGGGTAGAGGGTCGCCGAGAAGCTAGGACGACCTCTTCCACCTCTGCCGGCAGAAGAAGGGGAGCAAGGACTACCCTCTCAGCAGCCAGGCCATTAGATTGAGAGATCTGAGGTTGGGGTGTAGCAGAGACCCCTGATCCTGAGTGAGGAGATCCGGTTGTAACCCCAGAGGGAATGGATCCTCTACCGCTAATTGCAGCAGGAGTGGAAACCACGGCTGTCTGGGCCAGCGAGGGGCCACCAGGATCATGAAGGCTTTGTCTCGGAGAACCTTGAAAAGAGTCCGAGAGACTAGCGGAATGGGAGGGAAAGCGTACAGAAGGCTCTCCGACCATGAGAGTAGAAAAGCGTCTGCCGCAACTCGAAGGGGATGTGGCTGACGAGAGCAGAAGCGAGGAAGTTGCCGGTTGAGAGGGCTGGCAAAGAGATCCATCGTGGGGAGGCCCCACTTTAGAAAGAGCTTCTGAACTACCAAGGGATCCAGGCACCACTCGTGCGGCTGGAGGATCCTGCTGAGTCTGTCCGCCAGGCAATTTTCTTGGCCTGGGAGATAAACTGCCTTGAGAAGAACGCCGTGACTGACGGCCCAAGAGCAGAGCTTCTGTGCTTCCCGACAGAGAAGGAAGGAGCCCGTGCCCCCCTGCTTGTTCACGTAGAACATGGCAACTTGATTGTCCGTCTGGACAAGGACGGACTGGTGAGAGGTCAGGTGGGAGAAGGCCTTGAGAGCCAGGCGGATCGCTCTGAGCTCCAGGAAGTTGATCTGCTGAGCAGACTCCCACGTGGTCCAGAGGCCCTGAGTACGTGCCCCTTGGCAATGTGCTCCCCAGCCCAGGAGGGATGCATCTGTTGTCAGCACCCGGGCCGGCTGAGGTGACTGAAAAGGCATGCCGAGTACCAGGTTCGGCCGATGAAGCCACCACTGGAGAGACGAGATCAGCGGCTCGGAGACGCGCACTAGGTCTGCTAGGCCGCCTGTGGCTTGTTGCCACTGCTTGCGGAGACACCACTGAGCAGGCCGCATATTCAGGCGGGCATTGGGGGTCACATGGACGGTGGAAGCCATATGGCCGAGTAGTCTCAGGAAGCGCCTGGCAGAGACCAGGGGCTGGCTGCGAAAACGGTCGGCTAGGTCCATGAGCCGTTGAGCCCTGTCGAGCGGTAGGAACGCTCGTGCCTGAGGAGTGTGCAGCCTTGCGCCGATGAACTCGAGATCCTGTGAGGGGAGCAAAGTGGACTTTGCGAAGTTTATAACAAAGCCCAAGTACTGCAGAAGAGTCACCGTGCGGCGTGTGTGGCGTTGGTGACCTCCGGAGCGGACGCTGCCCTGATGAGCCAGTCGTCGAGGTACGGAAAGACATAGAGGCCGTGAAGCCGGAGATGGGCCGCCACCACCGCGAGACATTTTGTGAAGACTCGCGGTGCGGAGGACAGGCCAAAGGGCAGTACTCTGTACTGGTAATGATTTCCTGCCACCACAAACCTTAGGTATTGGCGGTGGCTTGGGTGGATGAGGATGTGCGTGTAGGCATCCTTTAGATCCAAGGAGCATAGCCAATCTCCCTGCTGGAGGTAGGGCAGAAGGATTCCAAGGGTAAGCATCTTGAACTTTTCCCGCATGAGGAATCTGTTGAGGTTGCGCAAGTCCAGGATGGGTCTGAGGCCTCCTGTCCTTTTTGGTACTAGAAAGTACCTGGAATAAAAGCCTTGACCTCTCAGGTGGTGGGGCACCGGTTCCACCGCCTGTTCCTGTAGAAGACCTGCTAACTCCTGAAGGAGTAATTCCCTGTGCAGAGGGAGTCGTGGAGGTTCTCCCGGAAAATAGGAGGGAGGGACCTGGTGGAAGTGGAGAAGATAGCCTTCTCTCACGACTTGAAGCACCCAGGCATCTGAAGTGATGCTGGACCACCTGTGGGCGAAGTGAACCAGCCGGCCTCCGGTGCTGGGAGGAACCAGCGGAGGGGAGAGGCTATGCTTAAGGAGTCAAAAACCCCCACCCTGCTGAGCAGGGGCTGGTGGTGCAGGCTTGGGGGCTTGCTGCCTACGGGACCCGTTACCCCATCCCTTGGCCTGCTGGCCCTGTTGGGGAGCTGCAGGGGCCTGATATTGGGGGTATTGTTTGTAGGCAGCCGCCTTTCTCGGGTAAAAGGACTTCTTTCCCGAGCCCTTCTTTTTCTGGGAAGGGGCGGAGGTCTTCCTAGAAAGCCTAGTCCTTGTGAGAGTCTCCGTCTCGATTTGTGCAGCCTTTTCAGCCATGGGCTTGCCAAAGAGGTTCTCACCTCGGCAGGGGACATCGACCAACTTGTCCTGCACCCAGGGCTCAAGGTCAGACGACTGAAGCCAAGCCTGTCGGCGGGCACCGATGCCGGCTGCGGCCACTCGAGCCGATGCTTCAAAGCCATCATAGGCTGCTCGGGATATGAATTTTGAGCATTCCCGAATGCCAGAGGACAAGGCCAGGAACCTCCGCAAGGGTTCCTCGGACAAACCAGCGAAGAATCCGGCTAGCTCTTTAGCCAGGTCCCGGAGATACATGCCCATGTATAGCTGGTAGGTCTGGACACGACACGCAAGCATAGAGCCCTGGAAACACTTCTTACCAAGGCCATCCAGGTTACGGGCCTCCCTGCCAGGAGGCACCGAGGAGTGCATCTTCTGGCTCTTAAGACGATGCATGGCCGATTCCACTACCATGGAATGGTGTGGTAGCTGTGCTTTTTGGAAGCCAGGGTTCTTGCGGACTCGATAGATAGAATCGACCCGCTTGCTCAGGACCGGTGAGGAGGCCGGACTCTCCCACATGCGGAAGAGTAGTCGTTCCAGCATGGGAGGAACCGGTACAGTAAAAGTGTTCCCTGGCGGGAGAGTCATACTGGAGGGCGTCGAGCTCTTCGGCTCGAGGCTCCTCCTCGGGATCCGCAGGGAAGGCCAAAGCCTTGGCCATATCCCTGACGAAGTCCGAGAACCGGGCATCCTCCGGGGGGGGACTGCTTCCGAGGTTCGGACTCAGGTGAGTCTGAGGGGACACACCGAGTCCGAAAAGAATCAGGTGACTCTTCCTCTTCAGACTCCCAGACCGACTCCGACGAGGAATCGGTGGGGTCGGCCCGGGCAGGGCGTGGCGCCTGCCGCCCCGACGCCGAGGGAGTCGGCGTCGGCGACCTCGGTCCCGAACGGGAGGCCGAGGGTGACCTCGACCGAGGATCGACTCGAGTTCGCATGGACTCGAGGATCGGCTCGGTCTCCGGGGTCGACTTAGACGTCGACGTCCCGGCGGTCGGGGCAGCGGCGCCAGCGAGGCCAGCGAGCAGTGCCCGCTGCTGGTCCATGAAGGCAGACAGTCTGCTCTCCAAAGCCGTCAACCTGAGTCCGAGCTCAGGTGACCCAGCAGCCCCCGACTCGGGCCCCGACGGCGTCGGTCTTGGAGGCGAGTCCAGGAGGACCACAGGACTTACCCGAGCAGGCAGCTCCGACTCCAGGTGAGGTCGCTTCGAGAGGTGCTCCTTCTCCAAGGACCCGGGACGGCTATCGGGGCTATGCGACCTGGCCCTCGCGGAGCCAGGAGCGTCCACCGATGCCGCCCTCGCGGGTTTCACCTTCCGTCGATGGTCCCCGGAGGGAGAACCCCTGTCGGAGGAACTCCGGCGATGGTCCGAGCTGGAACCTCTGGACGCGGAGGCCTCCGACGAGGTCCGGGTACGGCTGGGGTCAGCGAAGATCCTATCCCGCTGATGCCGCCGACTTCTCAACGCTTTGGAGGACATTTTGCCGCAGGGCCCACAGATCATTTCTTCATGATCCGGGCCCAGGCAGCGGAGGCAATTGTCGTGTGTGTCAGTTAGTGACATATTTCGGTCACACTGACCACACCGCTTGAAACCACTGGCAGCCATCGGGGGAAAAAGGGCCCCGGCGAGGTCAAAGGACCGGGCTGCCAGGGAAAAATCGAAAACGAAACTGACTAAGTCAGAAAAACCGAAAAATAAGAAGAGGACTTGTGACCGGCGTCGCGAGTCCGGGCGGGAAAAAGACCGGCGTCGAACCGAAGGAAAAAAGAGAAAATTATGAGTAAAAATCAACTTTTTCGCGGGGACACGACGGGTACGTCTGTAGGGCTCCGCGGAAAAAAGAAGACTGGCTAAGATGGCACCCTTGGGCGGGAAGGCGACCGCGCATGCACGCTGCAATTCCCAAAGGCTTTCTTTGAAAGCTGGGGAAAATTGCTCTGCGAGGGCTCCGTCGGCGCCGACGTCACCCATATGTGAGGACTGACTTCCTGCTTGGTCCTGGAGAAACATGGCTACCTACCTGGCAGCAAAACAATTGGGGGAAAGGAATTGTGTCAGCAAATTTGGGAAATGTTACCTTTAAGTACAGTAACTGTGTATCATGTGGACGCTCATTGTGCTACTGATTCGTTAGACAGATGGTTTAATTCTATTACTGATGAACAAGCTAAAATTGCAGAAGCACAGACACCAAAGAATCTGACTTGCTGGGCATGGCAAAAGGGGCCCACCAGAAATGTGGGCATTTAGGTGAAAAAGCTGCTTACCACTGGGCACATACAAGGGGAATTTCTATCCCCTTAGATGTCATTAGAACAATTATCTTGCAAAGTCCAGTTTGTCAGCATATACAGCACAGGTCTGTCCCACACATAGTGTATGGCCATCTAGGGCGAGGAAAACTACCAGGCGAGATATGGCAAATAGCTTACATAGGACCTCTACCCACCAGTAGGGGATGTCAGTAGGTATGCATGGCTGTAGATAAATATTCCTGGTATTTAGTAGCTTATCCATGTAGGGGAGCTACTCAGACTAACACCATTACACTTTATACTATGGGATCCCTCTACAGATTCAAAGTGATAATGGGTCTCATTTCAAAGGAAGACTTGTACAGGACTACAGTAGACAGCATAACATTGAATGGGTGTTTCATATATCCTATTACCCTCAAGCTGTAGGACTCAGAGAAAGAATGAATGGATTGCTCAAAGAACAGCTTAAGAATTTAGGGGAAGCACTACAGATTCTTAACAATAGAGCAGTTGCAAAAGCTAAAACTCCTCTAATGAGGATATTGACTCCCACATTACAAATCAAATCTTATGTAGCTACTAACACCATTTTATATTGGGAAATTAAAGAAGGTGCCTTAGCCCCATATCGGGCAACACCAGAGGCAGCTGGACTAGATTTACATGCTTCACAAGAATATAGAATAAAGGTCTATGATTTGCAATTGATAGAAACAGGAATAGGAGTCCAATTACCACCTGAGCATTTTGGGTTAATTGCCCCTTGCTCTGGATTAGCCCTTAAAGGAATATAAATACTTGGAGGAGTGATTGATGCAGATTATCAAGGAGAAATAAAAATTATTCTGATAAACAGTGGTAATTCCAATTTAATGATTCAGACTGGAGACAGAGTAGCCCAATTACTTATCATCCCCACTTATGGAGGAGTAGTAAAGAAGGGGCGTGCCCCCACTGCTCTAACAGCTAGAGGGGATGCTGGATTCAGATCTACTAACTTAAACACCGGGGCAAGGATTTGAGTATAATCGTCAGATCACCCACCTGAGCAGGCAGAAGTTATTGCCACTGGGAATGATAACGCAATACTGATTATGAGACCTGGACAAGAAAAATGGGAATATATACCAGCAAGCAAATGTTACCTGTGAGAATAAAACATCGTCTTTTCATTATAGGTTATTTCTAAACTCTGTGATTCTCCTTCTAAACCAACGAACCAGCACACTTCAATCAAGGACCGGGATCGGTTCCAGCAAGCTTTTGTATGCCATGTAGTGGCATGGGCACTCATTACCAGCCTGGTCTGTGATACATGGAGAGTCTGTTACTGGAGAGTGCATGTGATAACCCAACCCGAGTTGCATTTGCTCAAGCGTTTAATGAATGCAATAGAACAACCTCAGAATATCTGGACTTATTTAGCCTGGAATGTGTTAAACATTTCTAACTTTTGCCTTTCGGACAAGCATAATCCAGTGGATCTGTTAACTACATGTTTAATTGCAATATCCACACCAGCTCCAGTTTTGTTGTACTATTTTAAAGCTACACAAAATGACAATCTGGCAAATGAAGGAGATGTAAGAACACACCTCATGTTATATGAATATTGCAGAGATTGTCCCACTACTTTCAGTCTTTGGGATAATATGACTCAAATAATCATCCATAATATGGCCCAAGGCGATGTGTGTTATAACATGACATGCAATCCTGATGAAAATCGAAATGCCAGCAACTAGTACAAAAGGGAACTGCTAATGACATTTATACAATACTTTTATGTAATACAACTAGAAAATGTAGAAATGTAACTAACACTATGAGCTGCAATAATACAATATTACAAGCTAGTTATAGTAGAAATGTAAAACTGCCAATAGGATGGTTATTTTCTTGTGGTAATACCACTTATACATATATTCCAGGTAACCTCACAGGGGGGCCATGTACTCTTAGTCGATTAAGATTTATTATGCCACCCTCACCTAAAATTAAAATTAGAAATAGAAGAACAATAACTTCTATGATAACCACAGATTGTGATTCAAAAGTTACTTTATTTTCTAAAGCAGAATATACCAGTGCAGCTGTTTCCCTAGTGGAAGTGCCTGGTTCAGCCTTATATAACACTCGTACACCATGGTAAAAAGTCTTAATCAAACTTCAGTTGCTTTACAAGAGTTATTTATTGATTTAAGAAGCACTAGGAAGGCAGTCTTGCAAAATCAAGTCGCAATAGATTATTTAGTTTTGAAACACAATTATGGATGTGCATATTTTGAAGGCATGTGTTGCTTTAATTTAACTGACCATGCTACTTCCATTCAGTCTCATATTCAAGCTTTGGTGGCTCAGTGGTTGAGAGTGTGGTTAATAATACCAAGGCTGTTGGTTCAAATCCCACCAAAGCAGAATCTCTGTAGATTCCAGCCTTGCCCAGAGCAGGGGTGTTAGTGCTCACAGTGAAGGGAGGTAGGTAGTTTTCAGTTTGCTTTTCTCTGATCAGAGAAGGGCTGAACTTTTACAGAGCTCTGCTAGTGAGTGGATATTTGCCTCCTGGGACATCTTACTGTGAGTTCTAGCTGTTTATTTAATTATTTACTGTTTGTCTAACTGTTTGTTTGTCTAATTATTTATTGTTTGTCTTAGTGGTGTGCTAGTTCAGCCTTCTCAGCTGTACTTACCTTGCCTCTCTCAACTAACTGGGCTTTGTGTGGTACCCCCATCCCCCTGCTGAGGGTTCAGGACAGGGTACCTTGTAACTGCCCTCTTTAATAGGACTTATCCTCCCTCCCTCCCTCCCCAGCACCCACCCACCCCTGGGGTAATTGTAGTTTTATAGGTACTTGCACATCTTAGAGGAAAGGGGCTGCTCTCAGGTGCAGCTCTTAATCCAAATCAGTCATACACAGAGGACCTGAGATTAATTAAGCTTCAGGTACACAGGGTGTATTAGGGGTATTAGATACACTTTTATTAGTATAAGCATCTACACCAATCCTTATTATATACCGAATTTAAAAGACCTAAACACAAGCTTTAAACTAAGATGCAGACAGAGGTCCAGCAACGAGATGGGGGTTCTCCAGTCTTTTGCATTGAGTGTCACATGTATGATTTTCTCCCAGTTGGTGAGAGGTCCTACATATGCACTAAGTGCAGGGAGCTCTTTGCTCTCAGGGAACGAGTCCGTTCTCTAGAGGCTAGAGTAGCAGACCTGGAAGACATAAGAAAGACAGAGAAGTACATGGACGAGACCTACAGGGATATAGTCCTGAAGTCCCACCTCCAGTCTGGCAGCATCCCTGTTGCCATGGAGGAGAGAGGTCACGTGACAGGAGAGCATCACCCTGGTGTGGCAGGAAGTGATCCTGTAACTAGGACCTGTCCTCCAGGTGATGTAAAACCCTCTCGCACCGAGGACGTTTCTCCAGGGCCATGTCCCCATGAGGGGGGGGGGTCAGGACAGCTGTTATAGTTGGTGATTCAATCATTAGGAATGTAGATAGCTGGGTGGCTGGTGGACGTGAGGATCGCCTGGTAACATGCCTGCCTGGTGCGAAGGTAGCAGATCTCACGCACCGCCTAGATAGGATCATAGATAGTGCTGGGGGGGAGTCTGCTGTCTTGGTACATGTTGGTACCAATGACATAGGAAAATGTGGTAGGGAAGTTCTGGAGGCTAAATTTAAGCTTTTAGGTAGGAAGTTGAAATCCAGAACTTCCAGGATAGCGTTCTCCGAAATGCTTCCTGTTCCACGTGCAGGACCCAAAAGACAGGCAGAGCTCCGGAGTCTCAATGCGTGGATGAGACAATGGTGCAAGGATGAGGGTTTTGGATTTGTTAGGAACTGGGGAACATTCTGGGGAAAGGGCAGGGCCGGATTTAGCTATACGCCATGTACACCATGGCGTAGGGCCCACAGCTGCAAAGGGCCCACAAAAATTGAAGTAGTTGGTTTTTTTTAATTTTATTAAAAAAAAAAAGCCTTGCTGGCTGCCGCCGCGGGGCCCCCCTCTGCTGCCGCGGCAGCATGGACTGACCCGCGGGGGCCCCCTCTGTAAGCTCGGTCCCTCCCTGCCTCCGTGTCTCCCTCCGTGCAGGCTGTTAGAGACGCGAAGGCAGACTGTCTCCTTCTGCCTTCCCGTCTCTGTTAAGCCCGCAGGGCTGATGGGAAATTTCCCATCAGCCATGCGGGCTTAAACAGAGACGCGAAGGAGACAGTCTGCCTTCGCGTCTCTAAACAGCCTGCACGGAGGGAGACACGGAGGCACGGAGGGAGGGACCGAGCTTACAGAGGGGGCCCCCGCGGGTCAGTCCATGCTGCCGCGGCAGCAGAGGGGGCCCCGCGGCGGCAGCCAGCAGGTTTTTTTTTGAAAATAAATTTTACTTTAGGGAGGGGGGGGGAGGGGGAGGGGGTAGGACTGGTAATTGGGGGGGGCTGGGACTGGGGCTGGAAATGGGTTGGGACTGGGACTGGAAATGGGCTGGGACTGGGACTGGAAATGGGTTGGGGGGATTAAGGCTGGAGGTGGGCTGATGAGGAGGACTGGTAATGGGCTGTGGGCTGTTGGGGGGGGGTTAGAACTGGTAATGGGCTTTGGGGGGGGGTTAAGACTGGTAATGGGTGGGCTGAGGGGGGCTGTATGGTAATGGGCTATGGGGGGGGCTAGGACTGGAAATGGGCTGGGGGGGGGTTAAGACTGGAGGTGGGCTGATAGGGTTAGGGACTGGTAATGGGCTGTTGGGGGGTTTAGACTGGTAATGGGCTGTGGGCTGATGGGGGCTGTCTGGTAATGGGCTATGGGGGGGGGCTAGGACTGGAAATGGGCTGGGGGGGTTAAGACTGGAGGTGGGTGATGGGGTTAGGACTGGTAATGGGCTGTTGGGGGGGGGTTTAGAACTGGTAATGGGTTTTGGGGGTTTAGACTGGTAATGGGCTGTGGGCTGATGGGGGCTGTCTGGTAATGGGCTATGGGGGGGCTAGGACTGGAAATGGGCTGGGGGGTTAAGACTGGAGGTGGGCTGATGGGGTTAGGACTGGTAATGGGCTATGGGGGGGTTTATAACAGTTAATGGGCTGTGGGGGTGGTAAATACTGGTAATGGGCTGTGGGCTGATGGGGGCTGTCTGGTAATGGGCTATGGGGGGGGGGTTAGGACTGGAAATGGGCTGGGGGGGGGTTAAGACTGGAGGTGGGCTGATGGGGTTAGGACTGGTAATGGGCTGTGGGCTGATGGGCTGATGGGGGGGGTTAGGACTGGCAATGGGCTATGGGGGGCTGACTGGAAATGGGTTGATGGGGTTAGGACTGGAAGTGGGCTGATGGGGGGTTAGGGACTGGTAATGGGTTATAGGGGGGGCTTAAACTGAAAATGGGGTGATGGGGGGTTAGGACTGGTATTGGGTTGGGGGGTTGCTAGGACTGGAAATGGGCTGATGGGTGGCTAGGACTGGAAATGGGCTGATGCAGGGACTAGAAGGGAATGGATGCTGGGTGAGGCTGGAACTAGAAGGGAGCTGATGTTGGGGGAGGGAGGATTAGAATGGGATGGGGCTGGAAGAGTAAAATGGAGAAGGGAAAAATATTTTGTGTGGGAGGGATAAAAAAATCTACAATTGGCCGGGTATTGGGAGAGTAAGTGGGGATTGAGGATGGAGGGGTTAAAATTGAGTGGATGAATTTGTAATGAGGAATGAGCAAAAGGAGAAAGATTAGTATGTTATAGCAGATGTAGAGAGAGACTGTCAAAAAAACTAGAAGAGAGAAGATAAGGACAAATGGACATCAGACGAGGGAGTGTTAGCAGAAGACATGAAGAAACCAGAAGAAAGTGGCTGGAGCAATTGCAGCTGAAAAAAATGCACAAAAGGTAGAAAAATATCTCTTTATTTTGAATTTATTAATTGGAATATGTCAGCTTGGTAAATGTGCATCATTAACGTCTGCGCTTTGTTTAGTACAAGAGCAAATTAATGTATAGTTTTATTCTACAGTGTTGTACATTCCAAGTTTGGCTTTTGGGATTCCCAGTTTAATTATTGTCTTCCTGTTTCTAAAATGTGATTACTTGTTTGGTGATGGTCTATGTTCTGCATGTGTAACTGAGCTGAGGTGTTCTGTTTATATAATTCCTATTTGACATTGCCACTTGTTCTCTTTCCCCAGTAGGTCATGTATTGTTGTTCTCTGAAATGTATTGGTTTAATATTGCAGTGTTGCCTTTTGATTGGTAGAGTATGGTGCTTGTGAGTCCTGGTAGTGCTGTTAGGATACGGCGGGTTTGCTATGGGTTCTAAATGGGCAGTGTTTGTAGTAGTTCCTAATGTGTCTGGCAGTTGGCACTGGATTATAGTAATGTAGAAATCTTTTAGTCTTTCTTTATCCATACACTCATTAAGAGGCACGTTTACTAAAAGTTAGTATATGGTAACATTATGCAAATATTTATGCAAATGAGGCCCCTTATGCAAATGAAGCCCACCCCCCCCTTGGGCCGCCCCTGCTGGGGGCCCACAATTTTTGTTGGCATAGGGCCTCACTCAAGGTAAATCCGGCCCTGGGAAAGGGGGAGCTCTTCCGAAGGGATGGGCTTCACCTTAATCAGGATGGGACCAGACTGCTGGCATTAACCTTTAAAAAAGAGATAGAGAAGCTTTTAAACTAGAAAATAGGGGAAAGCCGACAGTCACCCAGGAGCGCATGGTTCGGACAAAGGTATCCTTGAAGGATACTACCAAAAGCAGTGAGGTTCCAAAAGGGAGTATAGTAGCCCAAATGCCCTTGAGTAAGGAGCAGACAGAGCATAAGGATTCCCAATTACCCATGCCTACCAATAGCCAGATTAATATTAATAAAATACAGTCTCTAAAATGCTTGTATGCCAATGCTAGAAGTCTAAACAATAAGATGGGAGAATTAGAATATATAGCACTAAATGAGAGGTTAGATATGATTGCACTCTCAGAGACATGGTGGAAGGAGGATAACCAGTGGGACACTGTGATACCTGGATACAAACTATATCGTAATGATAGAGCTGGACAAATGGTGGAGGCGTTGCGCTCTATGTTAGAGAGGGCATTGAGTCAGAAAGGATTAAAGTTTTGCAGGGAACAAAATTTGCTGTAGAATCTCTATGGATTGAAATTCCATTTATGAAGGGGAAGGTGATGGCAGTGGGAGTATACTATCGACCACCTGGCCAGAATGAACAAATGGATGATGAAATGCTCAAAGAAATCAAGGAAGCTAACAAAAGCCACAACAGAGTAGTAATAATGGGTGATTTCAGTTACCCCGGTATCGACTGGGACCGTGTCACAGCAGGACAAGCTAAAGAGATAAAGTTTCTAGATGAAATAAATGACTGCTTCTTGGAGCAGCTGATTCATGAACCGACCAGAGGGGAAGCAATACTGGATCTGGTGCAAGAAATAAGGGTGTTGGGACCACTTGGCAATAGTGATCATAGTATGATCATGTTTGATTTAATCAGTGGAGGACAGATAGTAAAGGAATCCACAGTACTACCTTTTAACTTTCAAAGGGAGACTATGATAGAATGAGGAATATAGTTCGGAAAAAACTAAAAGGAGCGGTTCCAAAGGTTAAAGACTTACAGCAAGCTTGGGTGTTATTTAAAAATACTATCCTCGAAGCCCAGACCAGCTGTATTCCACGCATTAAGAAAAGTGGAAGAAAGTCCAAAAAACTGCCAGCATGGTTTAAAGGTGAGGTCAGAGAGGCTGTTGCTGCCAAAAGAGCAACCTTCAGGAAATGGAAAAAAAGAGCCAAATGATGAAAACTGGAAACAGCACAAGCACTGGCAAGTTAAATGCAAAGCATTGATAAGGCAGGCAAAGCGGGAATTTGAGAAGAAACTTGCTACGGAAGCAAAAACACGAAATAAAGACTTTTTCAAGTACATTCGTAGCAAAAGGCCTGTGAGAGTCAATTGGACCATTAGATGATAGAGGGGTAAAAGGGGCAGTAAGAGGAGACAAGGCTATAGCAGAGAGACTGAATGAATTCTTTGCTTCGGTCTTTACTGAGGAAGATGTAGGGATGTTACCCAAGACTGAAGTGGTATTTAAAGGTGATACTGCAGAGGAATTGAGAGAAATATCGCTACACACCGGGAAGATATATTACAACTATTTGATAAACTGAATAGTAGCAAATCACCTGGACCGGATGGTATACATCCCAGAGTGTTGAAAGAACTGAAATATGAGATTGCAGACCTGTTATTGATAATCTGTGAACTTTCATTAAAATCATCTGTAATACCTGAAGATTGAAGGGTCGCCAAAGTAACACCAATTTTTAAAAAGGGTTCCAGGGGTGACCCGGGAAATTACAGACCGGTGAGCCTGACGTCAGTACCAGGGAAAATGGTAGAAACCATCATAAAGAACAAAATTACACAGCATGTAGATAGTCATGGCCTAATGGGAGACAGCCAACATGGCTTTAGACAAGGAAGATCTTGTCTTACTAATCTGATCTGTTTTTTGAAGGTGTGCATAAACAGGTAGACAAAGGTGAGTCGGTTGATATAGTGTATCTGGACTTTCAGAAAGCTTTTGACAAGGTCCCCCATCAGAGACTTTTGGCAAAGCTAAAAAGTCATGGGATAGGAGGCAGTGTACTATTGTGGATCGGGAACTGGTTAAAAGATAGAAAGCAGAGGGTAGGGCTAAATGGCCAATATTCCCAATGGAAAAAGGTGAATAGCGGAGTACCCCAGGGATCTGTACTGGGTCCGCTACTTTTTGACATATTCATAAATGACCTGGAAAAGGGAATAACTAGTGAGGTTATCAAATTTGCAGATGACACAAAACTGTTTAAAGTTGTTAAAACCCAAGAGGATTGTGGAAAACTGCAGGAGGATCTGGATAAATTGGAAGACTGGGCATCCAAATGGCAGATGAAATTTAATGTGGACAAGTGCAAAGTTATGCACCTAGGAAAGAACAACCCACACTATAGTTACACAATGCAAGGCTCCACATTAGAAACCACCACCCAGGAAAAAGATTTAGGAGTCATCGTGGATAACATGTTAAAACCCTCTGCCCAGTGTGCAGCGGCGGCCAAGAAAGCAAATAGAATGCTATGTATCATAATGAAAGGGATGGAGAATAAAACAAAGGATATTATAATGCCTCTGTATCGCTCCATGGTACGACCGCACCTTGAATATTGTGTGCAATTCTGGTCACCGTATCTTAAAAAGGACATAGAGTTATTAGAAAAAGTACAGAGAAGAGCCACCAAATTGGTGAAGGGGATGGAAGGCTACTCCTATGAAGAGAGGCTAAAAAGGTTAGGGCTCTTTAACCTAGAAAAGAGACGGCTGAGGGGAGATATGATAGAGGTGTATAAATTAATGAATGGAGTGGAACGGATAAACGTGGATCAATTGTTTACGCTATCAAAATATAGAAGGGACTAGGGACATGTAATGAAGCTACAGGGTAAACTATTTAAGACAAATAGGAGAAAATATTTCTTCACTCAACGTGTAATCAAACTCTGGAATCTGTTACCGGAGGATGTAGTAAGGGCTGTTAGTATAGCTGGGTTTAAAAAAGGTTTGGACAAGTTCCTGGAGGAAAGGTCCATAAACCACTATTAAAAAGGGACCCAGGATATCAATGCTTGGCCTAGTACAAGCACTGCAGAACCTGTGTCTTTTGGGGAAACTGCTAGGTACGTATGACCTAGATTGGCCACTGTTGGAAACAGGATACTGGGCTTGATGGACCTCGGTCTGACCCAGTATGGCATTTCTTATGTTCTTATGTTTGCAAAGTCTAGCCAAAGATATCAAACAAGATTTATTTACTTATTTTCTTTATTTATTTGGTTTTATTTACCATGCTATTTTAAATCAGCGTGGTTTACATCATAACAACTCAATACATAGAACAGGTTTACATTGAACAAGTAACAGAGATTAACAATAACTCAGGTAACCCGGAGGCCCACCTCGCCCTCTACCGCATCTTCACATCCCCTGCACATATTTTGTTATACATAATAAATACCCAGACACTTTAATATGGTACAACCTTGGTCGCAGCTTTATTTACAAATGCATACATATAATAACCGCCCAACATGGGCAACCAACCTGTATCACAAACCCGCCTGCCATACTATTAGCAAGGCGGAACATCCTCCTCACCACCCCCCCCCCACCGCCAGCCTCGCCATCCTAGTAGCAAAAGCCGGCTCTCACACCCCCCTACCGGGCCGAGACCCCCAACCGGGATGTCTCGCCCCCACCCCTGGGGAGCCCTTCACTCCCCACATCTCCTAAAGCAGTTAGCACTCCCGCCGCCTCGGCGAGCGCTGTCTTGCTACCCCGCCCCCCCCCGCTTCCACAAACCCACCCCCCCACAACCGCAACCAAGGGCGGGAGGGCGGGCAAGGACACCGGCCGGCAGCGAGGAGCCGCAAGAAAGGCCGAGCCACGCGGCTCCTCGCACTCACTACCCCCTCCCTTTACCTGAAGGAGCCAATAGGATCGCTTCCCGCAACCGCGGAAAGCGATCCCATGGCAACCATCTCCCCGCTCTCTGGCCCCCACCTCCGCTTGCACCCCGGTCACGTGACGAGGGCCGAGGGCCGAGGCCGGGCCCGGGCCCGAGTTACAGTCGGCCGCGGGACCGGCCCAGCGGCCTCATCATTAACTCAGGTAACCCGGAGGCCCACCTCGCCCTCTACCGCATCTTCACATCCCCGCACATATTTTGTTATACATAATAAATACCCAGACACTTTAATATGGTACAACCTTGGTCGCAGCTTTATTTACCAATGCATACATATAATAACCGCCCAACATGGGCAACCAACCTGTATCACAAACCCCACCCCCATACCGGACGATGCTCCGCCTGCCATACTATTAGCAAGGCGGAACATCCTCCTCACCACCCCCCCCACCGCCAGCCTCGCCATCCTAGTAGCAAAGGCCGGCTCTCACACCCCCCTACCGGGCCGAGACCCCCAACCGGGATGTCTCGCCCCCACCCCCGGGGAGCCCGTCACGCCCCCCAGCGCCAAAAGCAGGTAGCACTCCCGCCGCCGCGGCGAGCGCTGTCTTGCGACCCCGCCACCGGCGCGGGGGATTTCCTATCCGCGCGCCGACCCCCCCAATAAAGCTGCGACCAACCACAAGCTCCAAAATCTCCTGCCAATCATTTAAGAGGAGATCCTGTCCCACCGGGGACAAGTGAACACCGTCCGTGCGGTAGAGTCCGGAACACTGAACATCCACCCAGGAATGGTGAACCTGCAAGCCACCTGCCTGCAGAACCCATCGCCCGATCTGGCGATTCACTTTTGCCAGACCACGAGACCACCGCCGCTGAGCCTGGCAAGCCGGACGCTGGATGATATCCGACCAGATGATCGAGACCTCCGGCCACTCCTGCTGCAGCACGCGAAGATCACGCTGAACCGCCCTGATGAGTTGCCGACACGTCCAGCCGGACAAATCGTTGCCTCCAAGATGGACCAGGATTCCCAACGGACGCCTCCGTTGATCCGCTGCCCGCCGCACCACCGGAAGGAAGTGCCACCACCGCATGCCGCGCTCACCCAGCCACCGCAACCGCACATGACGGACCGCCAGGCCCAGGTGCACTCCAAGCGGGCGCCGCACAGCTCTCCTCTCGGCCCAATATACGAAGGAGTGCCCGACGATCCACCATTCACCGGCTGAGGACCCACTCTCAGTAGCATTCCGGGCGAGCAGCGGCAGCCGTCCATCTGCAACAGAAAACAAAGCATGAAAGAACCCCCCCCCCCGTCCAACCCCCCGCCACCCCCCCCCCACCGGCGCCACCCCTTAAACTCTGTCAGGCCGCACATAGCCCACATACGCCCCAGAGCGCCACCTACCAATGCGCTGAATCACCCCACCATCCAAACCAGCCGCAGCGGCGCTTGTCGCAGCACCGATACGGAAGGAGTGCGAGGCGAACTGCCGCTCAGGGCACCCCAACCGCCGGAGCGCCAAGCGCAACACCGCCGTGAATTGATACTGAGTTACCGGACCCCCGTCCCCATGACGAAAAAAGTGACCACCCAGCGCCGGGCGCACCCGGACATACGCCTGCACATTGCGCACCGGGCAGGACAACAGCCCCGGGGCCGCCGACAGCACCACCTGCCTACCCCTACCAGTCTGGTCAGTCTTGGACCGTGACAGGGAAATCCGCACCGCAGAGTGCCCCACTGTCACGCAATGAACCGCCAAACCTCCACCACCATCCCCCCGCCGCGAACGCGGCACTAGCTCACTCACCCGGAAGGCCCCGAAAAAGGCAGTAACAAACAGAGCACAAAACACCGCCTCATGCTCCGTCGTCGCCACCTCCCCCAGAACCTCCCATATCCGTACGAGCAGTTCATGGGTGACCGGGCGCCGCCAATCTCTCACCGAGGGCCGCTCCCGCCCCCAGCCCGCCAGCAACCGCGTCACCAAGAACGACCCGCTCGGGTTCCCCCAACCCGCCGCTTTACTGAAAAAGGAGAAACCCGCCAACGCGGCCCGGACCGAAGACCGAGACCAGCCCTGCTCCCGCGCCCACACAATGAAGGACCCCCCCAACTGCTCCCCAAGCGGGCCACCGCGCCAACCCCTCCCGAGTAAAAAGGCCCGCACCCGGCTATACCCACGCCGATAGGCAGTCCACGTACCTGGAGCCACAGAGGACCTCAGCAACCCCATCAGACCAGGGTCCCAATCTGCCAAAGGTTCCCCGGCACAGGCGTCGCCGCCACCTCCGCCCCTGGGGCCAGCAACCGAAACTGCGCCCACTGGAAACGAGACAAGGCATCAGCAATAGAATTACGCACTCCCGGAACATGGCGTGCCCGCGCTGTAACATTGAGGTGCAAACAAGCCAAGACAAAAACTCGCATCAACGCCGTCACTCGCGGACACCTAGGGGACTGCCGATTAATGACCTGCACCACCGCCGCGTTATCGCACCAGAACACCACCTTCCGATTTCGTAACCGCTCGGGCCATACCCAGAAGGCCACCACAATCGGAAAGAGCTCTAAGAAGGCGACGTTACGCGTCAAGCCAGCCTCCGCCCAGGCCACCGGCCAGGCCTCCGCACACACCAGGAACCCTGGCAATACAAGCCAAACCCCGAACCGCCCGCCGCATCCGAGAATAGCTGCAAATCCCCATTGGACAGTTCCTCCGATTGCACCAAGGTGCAACCATTGAAATCAGCGAGGAACGCCCCCCACACCCGCAAATCCTCCGCAGCCCGACCGTGATCCGAATACGATGGTGCGGGCTCCGCACCCCAACCGTAGCCAAGGCCAAACGCCGCGCAAACGGCCGCCCCATCGGAATCACCCTGCAGGCAAAATTCAGGTGCCCCAGCAGCGACTGCAACTCCCGCAACCTGACCTTCGCCGCCGACCCCACCGCCGCCACCAGCGCTTTCAATCGCTCCACCTTGTCCGCCGGCAAACGGATTTCGAAGGCGACGGAGTCAATCTCGATCCCCAAAAAGCACAGACATGTGACCGGGCCCACGGTCTTTTCCACAGCCAAGGGAATCCCGAACGCCCCCGCCATCTCTCCGAACTGACGCAACAAGTCCGCGCAAGTCGCGGACTGCGCAGGACCCACGAACAAAAAGTCATCCTACGCCCCGTTCGCTGAGCTACAACCCAATGCAGGAAGTAACTAAATTTTTCGAAATAGGCACAGGAGATCGCACAGCCCATCGGCATGCACCGGTCAAAATAATAACGACCATCCATCTGAAAGCCGAGCAAGGGGAAAGCCGAAGGATGCACCGGCAGCAAGCGAAACGCGGATTCAATGTCCACCTTCGCCATCAGAGCCCCACGACCACATTGTCGCAACAAATCCACCGCCGCATCAAAGGGGGTGTACCTCACCGAGCAGCACTCCGTCGGAATATGGTCATTCACCGAGTCCCCCGGAGGAAAGGAGAGGTTGTGTATCAGTCGATACTTACCCGGCTCCTTCTTGGGTATCACCCCCAGCGGCGATACAACGAAGGGGGAGAAGGGCGGGTGGACAAACGGCCCCGCAATCCGGCCGAGCGCACACTCAGCCGCAATCTTATCCCGTGCCACCGCGGCCAATTGACGCACCGAGGCAGAATTACAGGCCACCTGACCCGAAATTACGCCCTGATACGGAATACGAAAGCCCTCCGTAAACCCCAACCACAACTCCCGTGCCGCCCGCCCGCGCCGCGCCGCCCCAGCCGATACCGCTCCAACCACGGCCCCAACGCCCCGGCGTCAATGGGAGTTGGCGCCAACCCCCAACGCTGCCCCTCACTTACTCGCCCCTGCGGATCCGGACACCCCTTTTCGACTGCACTTCGCAGCCGAGTGTCCCCCCCCACAGATAGAGCAGGCGTGTCGGAACTTACAGTCCGAGAACGGGCAGGACGACTTATTAAATCGCTAACAAACATCCCCGCTGGGACCGCCACTGGGCGCTCCGGGGACCGCGCCCGCGGCACGAAAGGGCCGCACGCCTGCCACCGCCGACTGCCCGCCAGCCTTAACAGGCCCGCTGCCACCTCCCCCTACCCCCTTCTTGGCCGACATCTGCGTGAGCCATAAATTAATATCGCGCGTCCCCCAGGACAGCTGCGCATTCTCCTCCATCCGATCCCGAAATTCCTCATCATAGTTGAGCCACGCCCAACCATCATGAGCCTGCGACGCCGCCAGGATGCAATCCGCATACGCCAACAATTCCCCATACAGGGCCGGCTCCGCGTGCCCGCAGACACTCGCCAGCCGCAAAAACGCCCGGGTCCAATTCAAGGTATTCCGTGAAACCTTGCGCACCCTGCCCGCCTTCTCGTCCGCTTTCCGCTTCCTGCGGCTCTCTCACCCGAACGCTTCCGCCCCTCCAGGAGCCGGAAAATGTCAATATACTGCCGCCTCCGGATGCGTCTCCGCAACTTGCGTGGCACACTCTCCCAAAGCTCCGCGCAACGCACCACGGCGGGACCCGCCCCTCCCCCCGCCCCCGCTCAGCGACCCCGTCCTCAGACGAACTCCCACTGGACGACGAGGACGAAGAGGAAGCTCGGCGACAGCGACGCCCGTGCTTCCGCTTAGCCTTGGACTTATGCCCGACCGCTGCAGAAGCCTCGCCGACCGAACCCCCACCTGCCCCAACCCCCAGGGTGTCACCCAACTCACCTTCCGCGCTCGGAGCACTCGACACCGGCACCACCACGGCCGGACCTGCCGCTCCGACATTCTGCCCGGACACCTCCATGCCGCCGCCCGCCAACACAGGCGCCGACTCTCCGCCAACCGGAACCTGCAAAGGAAAAACAGGGCCCACAGTAGCCGCACCCAGCCCCTGCTGCCCAGCCCCCCATGCCGCTAGCCCCCCATGCCGCCACCCCGAGGCACCCACCCCCCAGCTGCCCAGTGCGCATCCCACCCCGGCGCACAGCCTGCCCCGGCAACTCCCGCCCCAGCCCAATTCCCGAAACCCGCTCCCCAATTGCCCAGCGGCAGAAAGGCCCCCCCCCCTGTTACCGGCATGCCACCCCCGTACGAGTAAGGCGGCACCGGCCCCCCTGGAAACCACGGGCCAGCCCCACTGGACCCCGGGAGACCCCCCGGCGGGAGCGAAACCCCACGGCCAGCCGCCTGGTCCCCGCAGGCCCCCACCCCACCAGCCGCTTGGGACGACCCCGGGCCGGCACGCAGGGACGACCCCGGGCCGGCACGCAGGGACGACCCCGCGCCCTGAGCCCCCAGCACTACCCCCCTAGCAGCCTCCCCAGGAGCTGCCGCGGCCCCCCCCGTAGCGGTGGACCGACGCCGCCCCCGCCCCCTCTGGCCAGCGCCCACCCCCTCCGGGAGAGCCAGCCCACCCTGCCTTCCCCCCCCCTGGCAGCAGGAGGCCCCCTTTCCCCCCCACGGACACTCTGGGACTGGGTACGAACTCCCGCTCGTCCCGGCCGTCCAGACTTGGACCCCCCCATGCCCCCCAGGGACCGCAGCACTAACAACACCCCCCCCCCACCTCCAACGGAATCCCCGCGGGTGGCAGGGACAGCTCACACTGCCCAAGTGCAGCCCGCGAATTTACGCATCCTTCCTTGTCTTTTTTTTTTTTTTTTAAAGCTGAACCCCGCTGCAGGGAAGGACACCGAAACCGGTCTTCGCCCCCCCCCCCCCCCCGACTCCCGCACTCTCACCGCACTCCGGAGCCCGGAAAAAGACCACCGACCGTCAGCGAGGAGCCGCAAGAAAGGCCGAGCCATGCGGCTCCTCGCACTCACTACCCCCTCCCTTTACCTGAAGGAGCCAACAGGATCGCTTCCCGCAACCGCGGAAAGCGATCCCATGGCAACCATCTCCCCGCTCTCTGGCCCCCACCTCCGCTTGCACCCCGGTCACGTGACGAGGGCCGAGGCCGGGCCTGGGCCCGAGTTACAGTCGGCCGCGGGACCGGCCCAGTGGCCTCATCATTTAGAACAATACAACAGTAGTCTTCCATAGGAAGGTGATCATAGGTTTAAAGACTACAATAAGAGTAAACTATATACAATCGAAAAGAAGGATCATGGGATCAGGCAATGGTAAGGAGGCGAGGCAATGGTGGGCTATGTTACGTGGTCAAAGTATAGCTGGAAGAGATGTGTCTTTATTGCCTTTCAAAAGGTGGACAGGTCAGTGATAAGATGGATTGGAGCAGGGAGGGAGTTCCAGAGCAGAGGGGCAAATAGGGTGAAGGCTTTATGCCTGGTAAATTGGGAGCTTTTACTAGCCAGAATGGGAATGCCAAGAGTATTTGCCATGTTTGCCTCCTGATTCTGCTGTCAGGTGTCCAATGTAGGAGATCTTCTAAGGAGGTTGCAGAGAGATGGTGAAGGATTTTGAATGACATAAGGAGGGCGTTGTACTTGAGGCGACTGGTTATAGGAAGCCAATGTAGCTGCATTAGGAGGGGTGTCACATGTTCATATCTAGAAACTCCGTAGATGGTTCGTGCAGCGGTATTCATGGCCATTTGTAATGCATGGAGTGTATAGACAGGTAGGCCATGTAGAATGATGTTAGAGTAGTCAAAATGAGGAATAATGCGAACTTGGAAAACAGTACGGAATTTCAGCGGATTCAAATAAGGGTCATAGCTGACAGAGGGAACGTATTTTGAGATAAACAGCCTTGGTGATATTGTTTATATGCATTTCCATATTCAGGTGCTGGTCCAGTGATGCCTAGATATCGAACCTCATGTTTAGATTTCAGTTCAGCATCCTTAACCTGTAGGGTAGCTGGTGGTATGAAGGGTGGATCCTTTGAGATGAATAAAACGTCAGTCTTTTTACAGTTCACTTTCAGGTTGTGAGAACCTAACCAGTCAGAGACGGCATTAAAGCAGTCAGTGATTTTAATGTAATTAGGGTTGTTTGTAGAGAATGGGGAGTAGAGCAGCACATCATCAGCATAGATGTGGTAGAGTATGCCAAAGGATTGGATTATCGTGCAAATTGGTTGGATATATAAATTGAAGAACAAGGCAGATAAGGAAGAGACCTGCGGTACTCCTTGGGATTGTTGGTACTTAGATGATGTTTGAGTACCTAAGCAAACTAGTTGTTGACGGTCCGTTAGATACAAGAGACACCACTCTAGTGCTAAGTTCTTAATGCCCTTTAGCTGAAGTTGTTCAAGCAGGAGGCTGTGACAGACTGTGTCGCAGGCTGATGCAATATCCAGGAAGATCAAAATGAAGCCTTGTTTTTTATTCATGCCCTTAACCAGGTTGTCAATAAGTGAGGTAAGCAAGGTTTCAACACCATGTTGCTGATGGATACCATGCTGTTGCTGATCCAATGGTGCATAGGAATCAATATGGTCTTGGATCTGCTGTTGGACTATCTTCTCCAATATCTTAGCCAAGAAGGGAAGGCTAGATATGGGACGATAGGAGTTTGATCCTGAGGGTCTAACTTAGGATTCTTTAGGAGGGTCTGATGGTGGTGGTTTTCAGTGGTGATGGAACCAGACCTTTAGTGAAGGAGGGGTACACGATTCTTGAGATATGAGAACTTAATTCAGAGCAGGCTGACTTGATCCAGTGAGAGGGGCATGGATCAGCAGGTGAAGTGGCAGAGTTGAGTCCTCTAATTATATCTTCAATTTGCTCAGCGGAGTATGGGTGGAAAGAGTTTAAAGCAGGGATTTCATAATAATGAATATCTATGCAGGTATTTCCAATATTATGGGAGAGCAAGTTGGTTTTATTATAAAAGTGAATAGCGAGGTCTGTGATAAAGAAGCTTATCATAGCTCAGGAAGGAGCTATAGAAAAGGTGAAGTGACTCTGAACAAGCAACCTGTCAGTTCTGGTAGAAATAAGAAAACAGAATTTTGCCATAAAAGACTACCAGTCCCAGAATGCACCAGGTTTCCAACAGCCATTAGAGGAGCTGAAGTGGGGAAACGTGTGTTCAATCAGGAGGGCTATGAGGTAATCCCTAAGCACTCATCTCAAAGGGCAGGGCCTGATTCAGCACAGCTGCGCTGTGTTAGGGAGGAGCACTCATCTAGGCAGAATAAGAGTAGAGTTTATTCTACAGATGACCATCTTCATGATCACCTTGGATATCCAGAGAATTGTCCTCAGTATCCTGAGAATCAGCTTGAGTTTGATCATCAGTTTCATCTGAAGGATCATCAGAAGCAGAAGCCAAACCGGACGGACAGACAGGGAAAGAGACCCTTTGGAAGAAGGAAGAGAAAAGCCTTTGAGAGGTCTAGAAGAGTCCAAAGCAGTACGTATACTGGGAGGTATTCCAAGGGCCAGCATACACCATTGGACTGGGGAAAGCCAGAGGAATGGTGCTGCAGAGCTAGGAATCACCAGAGGCTACCTGTGAGGGAGACGGCTGCACGTGGAAGGGACCCTAAGACCTGTGCCAGAAGGTATGTGAAGAGAGATCCAGTGTCCAGGGATCTGGATTGGAAGGCTGGACATAAGAACTGGACTACATACTGGCCAGGCTATATAGAGAGGAACTCTAGCAGCAATGGAAGCTCAGGTATGAACACTGATCTATGCCCTAGCTATAACCTTGAAAGACAGCAGGGAAACAAGTATTCTCCTGAAAATGCTCCATTGAGAGATTCATCTGTGCCAATCCATGATATTGAACCCATGCTTGTTGAACAAGGGGAATAATAGCAGATGAGGATCCTGTTTATATGGACTGCTCTCTGTCTAAACTCCGTTGGTAACTTTCTGTTATAAAGTACAGCAAGCATCACAAAGAAATACAAATTTGTTCTTTAATCTACTCAGAAAAGCTCCTGAAGCAGGATTTGACCCACACAGTGGAAGGCAAGCCAGCTAAGGGGTTTCAGCTGGTAACTGCTAGCAATTAAGCCTTACCTAATTGCTTGTGAGCTAGGAGAGAATCACTTCTGTATCTATGTGGGAAGTAATCAGAAGTTAACCTGAAAAGAACAGTTTGTTTCTTGCTTTGTGGCTTTTCATTTGTTGTTTTCCTGATTTTAACTTTGTTTTTCCAAGTTAACACTGAAAGCAAGTAACCTAATTTATGTGCTACCAAGCATATCTGTGTTGGGAGAAATAACCCCATAAATAAAAATCTTATTGGCTTTACCCAAGAGCACAACTAAATTATTGTCAGCAGCTGTGTCTGGTGTGAATGAACTACATTGCCCACAATACCTTGCAAATCATATAGATATATGCACTTGTCAAGACTGTGAAGATTCTCACCCAGGCAGCTGTCTGACAGGTCCTGTGGGTGCGGTAAACTTTCAGTTTGTTGACATGATGTGTCCTTTGTGAGAGACTGAATTAATCGAAAGAGCTCACGGGGCCTGTTGAGGGAGCGCATAAGAACATAAGAACATAACATATGCCATACTGGGTCAGACCAAGGTCCATCAAGCCCAGTATTCTGTTTCCAACAGTGGCCAATCTAGGTCATATGTACCTAGCAGTTTCCCCAAGAGACACAAGTTCCACAATGCTTGTACTGGGTCAAGCATTGATATCTTCGGTCACTTCTTAATAATGGTTTATGGACCTTTCCTCCAGGAACTTGTCCAAACCTTTTTTAAACCCAGCTACACTAACAGCCATTACTACATCCTCCGGTAACAAATTCCAGAGTTTGATTACACGTTGAGTGAAAAAATATTTTCTTTTATTAGTCTTAAATAGTTTACCCTGTAGCTTCATTGCATGTCCCCTAGTCTTTCTATATTCTGATAACGTAAACAATCGATCTACATTTACCCGTTCCACTACGTTCATTAATTTATAGACTTCTATCATATCTCCCCTCAGCCGTCTCTTTTCCAGGTTAAAGAGCCCTAACCTTTTTAGCCTTTCCTCATAGGAGTATCCTTCCATCCCCTTTACCATTTTGGTGGCTCTTCTCTGAACCTTTTCTAAAATTGCTATATCCTTTTTAAGATACGGCAACCAGAATTGCACACAATATTCAAGGTGCGGTCTCACCATGGAACGATATAGAGGCATTATAATATCTTTTGTTTTACTTTCCATTCCTTTCCTTATCATACCTAGCATTCTATTTGCTCTCTTGGCTGCCGCTGCACACTGGGCCGAGGGTTTTAACATGGTATCCACAATGACGCCTAAATCTTTTCCTGGGTGGTGGTTCCTAATGTGGAACCTTGCATCGTGTAACCATAGTTTGGGTTGTTCTTCCCTAGGTGCATAACCTTGCACTTGTCCACATTAAATTTCATCTGCCATTTTGATGCCCAGTCTTCCAATATATCAAGATCCTCTTGCAATTTTTCACAATCCTCTTGGGTTTTAACAACTTTAAATAGTTTTGTGTCATCTGCAAATTTGATAACCTCACTCGTTATTCCACTTTCCAGGTCATTTATGAATATGTCAAAAAGCAGCGGACCCAGCACAGATCCCTGGGGTACACCACTATTCACCTTTCTCCATTGGGAAAATTGGCCATTTAGCCCTACCCTCTGCTTTCTATCTTTTAACCAGTTCCTGATCCACAATAGTACACTGCCTCCTATCCCATGACTCTTTAGTTTTGCCAAAAGTCTCTGATGAAGGACCTTGTCAAAGGCTTTCTGAAAGTCCAGATACACAATATCAACCGACTCACCTTTGTCCACCTGTTTATTCACTCCTTCAAAAAGACATAACAGATTAGTAAGACAAGATCTTCCTTGTCTAAAGCCATGTTGGCTGTCTCCCATTAGGTCATGACTATCTACATGCTGAGTAATTTTATTCTTTATGATGGTTTCTACCATTTTTTCCCGGTACTGACGTCAGGCTCACCGGTCTGTAGTTTCCCGGATCACCCCTGGAACCCTTTTTAAAAATTGGTGTTACATTGGCGATCCTCCAATCTTCAGGTATTAGAGATGATTTTAATGATAGTTCACAGATTACTAATAGCAGGTCTGCAATCTCATATTTCAGTTCTTTCAACACCCTTGGATGTATACCATCCGGCCCAGGTGATTTGCTACTCTTCAGTTTATCTAATAGTTGTAAGACATCTTCCCGATGTATCGATATTTCCTTCAATTCTTCCGCACCTTTAAATACCACTTCAGTCATGGGTAACATCCCTACATCTTCCTCAGTAAAGACCGAAGCAAAGAACTCATTCAGTCTCTCCGCTATCGCCTTGTCGCCTCTTAGTGCTCCTTTAACCCCTTTATCATCTAATGGACCAACTGACTCTCACAGGTTTTTTGCTACGAATGTAGCAAAACCAGCAAAACTTTTCACCCTAATAAGACAGACGGACATGCAAGAACAAAATTGTAGAGGGATATATTACATAAACCATAAAGTGCCAACTTTGGTCTACTGTAGAAGGGGGTATATCGTCAATTGGAAAAAAAAATTATTGCTCAAGAGTGTCAATGTCTATAAACTCATTGACAAAGTTTAATCTAATTTGCTTTGATTTCAGGACAAAGGGGTAAACCCTTTTAAATAAACATATGGCTTATACTTTACGTTCTTCTTTAAAACTGCATTAGAACTCCCATTTTTACGATTTTTCCATTTTATAGGTAAGAAAATATTTCTATTTAGGAAACCAGAACTCACACGAGAGAAAAAACACCACATCAAGAGTTCTGCTAGTATGTAAGATATACAGCCAGCTCATCAGTCCAACATTTTGAGAAGCCCCGGAATTATGGCGGGGAAACCACGATACGGTCCACGCGGGTCTGCTATTCGGCCCAGCAACACACAACCTACATGCAACCCCGACTCTTGTCTTCTCCCTTCCTTACTCCCCTCCAGGTCGCACTAGCGACAGGACCATACCAGGACGTACAAATGCATAAAACAGGCTACAAAAGCGCACCCCGAATTCATGTCACCTACCTCCACGCCGCAAAAAAAATGATCGAGCAGGCCCTAGCGCGCACCTTTTAAAGCTTCGCCCGAAGCATCACGGGAACTAAAAGGGAACGCGCAGAATGTATCTCGCCACCCAACCATAGAGCTGTGAAGGAAAGGCGTGAGTGGTCGACTCGCCGGTCTCGTTCCCTATGGAGAAGTGGAGAGCGTGCGGCGCTAGAGCGTCAGCTCTGCTTGGGAAACAGGGAAAGGAGAGGACTTCAGTGAAAATGTCTTGCATGGTAGCCGGAAAAAGGGCATGCTTAAAAACACACAAATTAGGGGAATGGCGGTGCTCTATTTTCTCTGTCTTTAACGTAATTGATACAACATCGCATAGGACTCAAGTTGTTGGAACGATTGGGGCTCGTAACTGGATATAGCATTGTCCTCTCTCCAGGGCAACTGTAGGCATAGGGAGAAATAGGTAAAAACCGGATCCTCTGGATACTCCGAATCTAGGTAATACTACCTTAAATCGGATCCAGCTTGTACTGTAATAGCAAACGCTGTGAAAAGCTCTTATTCTATCACTCACCCACAGAAGGAAGACTCACAGACAGGCTGGAATGCAAACAGGAACTTTTAATGTGCACACAGGATCAGACAGAGATACCAGCAACCTCCATAAGAGTCTGAGCCCCGAGGGACGTCCTACAAAGCTTTATATACAGTACAGTTTTAAACTCATTCTACAATCCCATTTGCCACAGGTATTTCCTGCCCACCAATCAGCAGCCCCGGGGAAGGTACCTGGGTGACCTGTCCAAACCGGTGTGCTCTGGTCTGTTGGGTGAGTTCTGTTAATTTCTGGGCTAGGGGCTATTGTGCTCAGACCTGAAGTGGGGGAAGGGTGTCTACTGAAATAGCAGGCTGATCACTTGTAAGGGCTACCTACAGCTAAACCTCATGGCTGCCTCAGTACTTACATTATGGTAGGGATTTAAAGGTGCCCTCGTTCTAGTATGCAGCACTAGGCAGGTTTCCATTCCAGCAAAGACTCGAGTTAGATCCTGAGAATCTGGATTCCCCCGTTAAGTGCCGTTGAGTCAATGGTGACTCATGGCGACCCTCTGGATAGTTATCCTAAACTGTGTTCGGTCTTTAGTCAAGTGGGATCTAACTCGATTCTTTCACTGCTGAAATAGAAACTGGCTGGAGGTTTTCCAGCTGCAGATGAATTTATTTATATACCGCGCTATTACAGATCAGTGCGGTTTACATGAAACATATAAATTGACTCTTTATTTTTCCTCCCTCCATTATTGTTAACCAGGAGATTGTGCAGGGCTAGCCAGGTTGCTATTCCAGCTGTGAAAGACTCAAGTTAGACATGGGGGGATTTGGCTTGGTATCTGGATTTGTGAATTTAGATCTGGATCCGTGGGCTGCTGGAATAGAAAGCTGGCTGGTGGTGTACACTAGGGCCAGGGCATGTTTAAATCATAGACAGTCCCACCATGCTACAACTGAAAAATAAAACAATCCCCATTTAAATACCCACAGCTAAATAGGTAAAGGCTGGATCCTTTGTTGATATTATTTAAGGTAGTATTATCTAAATCTGGACTATCTGATTTTTAACCAGCCTTAATCTGCTCTTTTCCTCTTGTCATTGAAATGGAGGGGGGGGGGGAGTTGGTGACGAGCAGACACTGTAGAAGGTGGTGAGAATCTCCATGGACAGCAGGATATCAGCCTTAAAAAAAAAAACACCCTCCATTCCCTCTTGGGTGAACCTGCCAGCATTAAGGAACTCAGTATGAGAGGGAGTTGGATTTATATCCCGCTTTGACCCTGTGAAAAGCGGAATATAAATACAGCTAAATAAATAAATAAAATAATCCCTCCCCAGGAGGAAATAATTTTCACTTATCCAAATATGGTGCTAAAAGAAAGATGTAGGTTGTTTTCTCACCCCTTCGAGTGCATGGACTGGATACTCGGCCATCTTTATTAGACACTGATAGTTACATTAGCCGAGATAATGTTAACGTGCACTGGAGCAGAGAGGCCAGGATTCCTTCCAATAGGGGGAACATTTTATCTTCGAGGCCCTGCAACAGAGGCACTGGTTCAATACACCTTCAGTCTCTGTTTCCATCAGACTAAACTCCAACGTAAGAGTTTGCTGTTACTCAGCCATAGGCAAGTTGCCTTTATTTACAGAAGACTAACTGTCTCTATGTAATATATGTAGGCTGGCACGGATCAGCACTTCAGTTCCCTCCTCTGACCGAGGAGCAGAGGGACAAACACCTGTAAGGTCTTGGTCACTTGCTGACTCTAAACCAATAGGAATGGCTCTCATTTGCTCTGGATCAGTGTGTTATGAACGCAGTCCTTGGAGCACAGGCAGCTGGTCTGGCTTGCAAGAAATCCACAAAGATTATGCAAGATGTAGATTTGCATACAATGGTGGTAGCGTATGCAAATCTGTCTTATGCATTTCATTGTGGATGTCCTGAATATCTGAGGGGCTAGGTGTATATGGAGGACGGGGTTGAGAACCGCTGCCTAGACTCCTCTTGATCCCTCTATCCCTCCTTCCTAAGTGCATCACAAGTAACCAGAGTTCCCCCTGAGGAAAGGAGTTGTCAGTGGAGTGTTTCAGGGTCTCGTTCTGTTCATATTTTCATGCACGATGTTACAGATAGCATGAAGATCTGTAATGACAGCCACCCTTGAGGAAGTAGAAAAGAATGAGGATTGATTTAAGAAAGCTTAAGGTAGCTAAGAATCAAAAGGAAAGAAAGCACAGAGTCATGTCTGGGGTGCAGAAATCCAAGGGAGCAGTATCCAGGGGACACCAATGAGGAGAGGAAGCTCGGGGTTTTCATATCCGATGATCCCCAGATTGCAAAAACACAATAATAAAGAGATGGCTACAGCCAGAGGAATGACATGACCAGTAGAAACAGAGAAACATGATGGCAGAAAAGACCAAATCGCCTATCTAGTCTGCTCTTCCATATCACCCACTACAACAGTCCCCTTTTTCCCTTTAGAGATTCTCTGTGTCTGTCCCATGCTTTTTTGAATTCAGACACTGTCCTCATCTCTACCACCTCCACTGGGAAACTATTCCACGCATCTGCCACTCTTTCCCTAAAGAAATATTTCTGCATTTTACTCCTGAGTCTATCCCCTTTCACCCTCATCCTGTGTCCCCTTGTAGCAGAGCTTGCTTTCTATAGAAAGAGCGTCTCCTCCTGTGCATTTATGCCACAGAGGTATTTAAACATCTCAATCATATCACCTCTATCCCGCCTTTCCTCTAAGGTGTACATATTAAGATCCTTAAGTCTGTCCTCATATGCTTTATAATGAAGACACTAACCATTTTAATAGCCACCCTCTGTATTGACTCCATCCTGTTTATATCCTTTTGAAGGTGCGGTTTCCAGAATTGCACACAATACTCCAAATGAGGTCGCACCAAAGACTTATACAGAGGCACTATCATCTTTTTTCTGCTAGCCATTCCTCTCCGTATGCACCCAAGCATCCTTCTAGCTTTTGCCGTTGCCTTTTCTACCTGTTTAGCTACTTTATGATCATCAGACACAACCACGCCTAGGTCCCGCTCTTCTTTAGTAGACAAAAGTACTTCACCCCCTATACCAGAGGTACTCAAATCCAGTCCTGAAGGGCCATGAACCAGTCAGGTTTTTGGGATATCCCTAATGAATATGCATGAGATAGAGTCAAATACGATGGAGGCAATGCATGCAAGTATATCTCATGCATATTCATTAGGGATATCCCAAAACCCTGACTGGTTTGTGGACCTCCAGGACTGCATCTGAGTACCCCTGCCCTATATTATATTGTTCCCTTGAATTGTTGCAGCACAAATGCGTGACCCTTCATTTTTAAACATTAAATCTCAGCTGCCAAATTTTCGATCATTCTTCAAGCTTAGCTAGATCCCTCCTCATGTTATCTACACTTTCTTGGGTGTCTACTCTACTGCAGATTTTGGTATCATCTGCAAAGAGGGAAACCTTACCCAACAGCCCTTCCGCTATATCACTAACAAAGATGTTAAAAAGAATCGGACAAGGACAGATCCCTGGGGCACACCACTGGTAACATCCTTCTCCTCAGAGTGAGTTCCATTTACTTGTACTCTTTGTTGCCTCCCACTCCACCAATTTCTAACCCAAGCAGTAACTTTAGGGTCCATCCCAAGGGTGCTGCTGAGTTTGTTTATGTTGCGTGTGCAGAATCGTGTCACATATGTGGACACACGCATTTAAACAATCTCTTAAAATACTGAACCATGTAAAAGTACCGCAAATTGGTTAGATGGTGTGCACTTCACGGTGGATATTCTCAGGGTGGAGTTTGGGTGGGAGGTGCGCAGGCAGAGTTTGTACCTCAATCTATGTGCGTAAATGCAAACAGCAAGTGTCTTCATGTGTGCGTGTTTCACACTTATTCTAGTGTTTTATAAAGTCAAGTAGGCACACTCTAGCCATGTGTATGCATGTAGGCACAGTCTCTCCATGTATGTTCATGTAGGTACACGCTTTTCATGTATATCCATATAGGCACACTCTCTCCATGAACACAAGTCTACACACACTCTCTTCATGTATACAAGTGTACACGCAGTCTCTCCATTTATACAAGGTACACGCAGTCTCTCCGTGTATACAAGTGTACCCACACTCTCTCCGTGTATACAGGTGTACACAGACTCTTTCTGTGTGTCACCATCTTGATTTTAAAGGCACTAGGAGGCGATGGGTCAAGCTGTTTAAAAAACAATTTAATGCTCTATGTGCCAGCTCATTGCCTGAGACTGGCAGGGATGGATAAACCGATAGATCCCTCTGCTAAGGCAGCTCCAGTGTTTAGTACATGAAATTGCAGGTTTTCAATGGCAAGTCCCGGGCTGTGAAATTCCTTGTGAAAGAGTGGGAGCAGAACTATCTAGTGTGTAGGAGGTTACTTAAAGTAGAATTATTTTAACAGGCTTATGCATGATAATGATCTACATGAAAGCCCTGGACTGTGCATGAGAGACTGTAATTGGAGGTTTTGCTTTTAAGAACTGATGTCTTATATCTAGATCTGTGTTCTGCTATTTGTATGTTTATATTGTGTCTTTAGTAAGGGCTGTTGTGATCCACTATTATGGTGTTTTGCACCAGCTTGGCAGAATTATAATATGTGAATATAAATAGTATAAACTTTAGCCTGGTTACTGCGCTCTCTCTCCTGAGTGTGTGTGTGGCTGGATGGCTGGGTGATGTTTCCACATATATAAATAGCACCCTGCTGTAAACCAACCACAAAG
This sequence comes from Ichthyophis bannanicus, assembly GCA_033557465.1. Taxonomy (NCBI): domain Eukaryota; kingdom Metazoa; phylum Chordata; class Amphibia; order Gymnophiona; family Ichthyophiidae; genus Ichthyophis; species Ichthyophis bannanicus. The sequence goes on from CM066051.1 coordinate 88,844,947, forward strand.
TACAAAATCCACATGATCACTTATTTTCACTTACCCTCAGAAAGTAAAAGGCAAGAAGCAGATTTAAGAACAAAGTTAAGGTTCTGCAGCAAAACATAGGAGGAGTTCGTAATGTTTTGATATTTAAACATTTAGATAGATAAATAAGTTCTTGTTTGCACATTTGAGAACTGTTACATTACGAAGGTGAGGAAGAGAGACCGGACATGTCTGGTAGGGGCCTGACCTTCCCTGGACCTCGGAGAAATTGTTTGCTGCAAAGACTGAACTTGAGGTAGGACAAAACCCCCCAAAATATCCCCGATTCCTCTCTGAAGCCTCACCGCCTCTGATAAACCTCTCGATAGAGGGAGAGTGAAAGGAGCAAGGGGTTTATTACTGAGGGCAATTGGGTGGGCTTGCATGGGATGAAACTTCACAACAGGGTGGGAAGGAGAGAGACTTTTTCACATCATATCAGCGACATCTCCATAGCAGAAGCACTCGTAGGCCCCCTTCCTCCACACAGCACTGCCAATGCACCTCACTCCTGCCCTGCAGCCCCCCTGCTCTTCCAGTACTGAGACCCTCACACACAGAGCTCTGCCGATGCACCTCACTCCCACCCTGCAGCCCCCCTACTCTTCCAGTACTGAGACCCTCACACACAGAGCTCTGCCGATGCACCTCACTCCCACCCTGCAGCCCCCCTACACTTCCAGGACTGAGACCCTCACACACAGAGCTCTGCCAATGCACCTCACTCCCTCCCTGCAGCCCCCCTGCTCTTCCAGTACTGAGACCCTCACACACACAGCACTGCCAATGCACCTCACTCCCGCCCTGCAGCTCCCCTGCTCTTCCAGTACTGAGACCCTCACACACAGAGCTCTGCCGATGCACCTCACTCCTGCCCTGCAGTCCCCCCTGCTCTTCCAGGACTGAGACCCTCACACACAGAGCTCTGCCGATGCACCTCACTCCTGCCCTGCAGTCCCCCCTGCTCTTCCAGGACTGAGACCCTCACACACAGAGCTCTGCCGATGCACCTCACTCCTGCCCTGCAGTCCCCCCTGCTCTTCCAGGACTGAGACCCTCACACACAGAGCTCTGCCGATGCACCTCACTCCTGCCCTGCAGTCCCCCCTGCTCTTCCAGGACTGAGACCCTCACACACAGAGCTCTGCCAGTGCCTTTCCTTCCTGACCTGCAGTGTCCTCATGCTTTTCCAGTACTGAGACCCCCGCCACACACAAAGCTCTTCCAGTGCACCCCAGTCACATCCTGCTGGAACACTCTCCCATCCCTGAGTCTCGAGATCTTTTCATGTCAGTGGAACGTGATTTCACCTTGTCCTAGGTAATGTGATTGTGTTATTTTCAGGGGTACTGGAGATGTCTTTCCCTGAATCCTCCTGGAGGAGAACTCTCTCCTCTCTTCCCGCCTTTATCCTTCTGCTGGCTTCTCATCACCTCCAGACTGTAAATGCAGGTACAAGTCACTCCAACATTTTCTAGGCCTTCTATTTGCTTTCTTGGCTGCCGCTGCACACTGGCTGAAGGGTTTCAATGTATTATCTAGACGATGCCTAATTCTTTTCCTGGGTGGTGGTTTCTAAGGTGATACCTTCTATTGTGTAACCATAGTTTGGGTTGTTCTTTCCTAGGTACATAACTTTGCACTTTTTCCCTTAAATTTCAGCTGCCATTTGCACATCCAGTCTTCCAATTTATCAAGGTCCTTTTGCAACTTTTCACAATCCTCTTGTGTTTTACCAACTTTGAATAATTTTGTGTCACCTGCAAATTTGATCACTTCGGTCATTATTCCCGTTCCCAGGCCATTTATGAATATGTTAAAAAGCAGCGGGCCCAGCCCAGATCCCACTATTCACCTTTCTTCATTGAGAAAATTTGCCATTTAGCTCTACCCTCTGCTTTCCATCTTCTAACCAATTTGTGGTCCACCATCCCATTATTTTTTAATTTTGCCAAGAGTCTCTCATGAGGGACCTTGTTAAAAGGCTTTCTGAGAATCCAGATACACTATATCAGTGATGGCTAACCTTTTTGAGCCCGAGTGCCCAAACTGCCGCACAAAACCAAAGAATTTCCTCAAAGTGCCAGCACGTTAATTAAAGCCTCATTTGTATAAGGTGCCTCATTTGCATAAATATTTGCATAATGTTACCATACACTAACTTTTAGTAAACATGCCTCTTAATGAGTATATGGATAAAGAAAGACTAAAAGGTTTCTACATTACTATAATCCAGTACCAACCGCCAGGCACATTAGGAACTACTACAAAACGCTGCCCATTTAGAACCCATAGCAAACCCGCCGTATCCTAACAGCACTACCAGGACTCACAACGCACCATCCTCTCCCTCTCCAAAGGCAACACTGCAAATATTAAACCAAGACATCTCAGAGAACAAAAATACATGACCTACTGGGGAAAGAACAAGTGGCAATTTCAAATAGGAATTATATTAAATGAATTCCTCAGCTCAGTTACACATGCAGAACAGACCATCACCAAACAAGGAATCACAATTTAGAAACAGGAAGACAATAATTAAACTGGGAACCCCAAAAGCCAAACTTGGAATATACAACAACACTGTAGAAATAAAACTATTAATTAATTTCCTCTTGTACTAAACAAAGCGCAAAAATTAATGATGCACATTTCCCAGAGCTGACATATTCCAGTTAATAAATTCAAAATAAAGAGATATTTTTCTACCTTTTGTGCATTTTTTTTCAGTTGCAATTGTTCCAGCCACTTTCTTCTGGTTTCTTCGTGTCTTCTGCTAACTCTCCATCTGCTGTCCATTTGTCCTTTCTTCTGTCTTCTTGGTTTTTTTTTTCCATTCTCTCTCTACATCTGCTTTAACATACTAATCTTTCTCCTTTTGCTCTTATTTCATCTACTCAAAATGTACCCTCCATCCTCAATCCCCACTTATTCCCCAATACCCGGCCAATTGTAGATTTTTTATCCCTCCCACACAAAATATTTTTCCCCTCTCCATTTTAACTCTCCCAGCCCCATCCCATTCTAATCCTCCCCCAACACCAGCTCCCTTCTAGTTCCAGCCTCACCCAGCATCCATTCCCTTCTAGTCCCTGCATCAGCCCATTTCCAGTCCTAGCAGCCCCCCAACCCATTTCCAGTCCTAGAAACCCCCCAACCCAATACCAGTCCTAGCCCCCCCTCATCAACCCACTTCCAGTCCTAACCCCCCATCACCCCATTTTCAGTTTAAGCCCCCCCTATAACCCATTACCAGTCCTAACCCCCATCAGCCCACTTCCAGTCCTAACCCCCCCATCAGCCCACTTCCAGTCCTAACCCCCATCAACCCATTTCCAGTCATCCCCCCATATCACATTTCCTGTACTAACCCCCCCCCCCATCAGCCCACAGTCCATTACCAGTCCTAACCCCATCAGCCCACCTCAAGTCCTAACCCCTCCCCATCAGCCCATTTCCTGTCCTAGCCCCCCCATAGTCCATTATCAGTCCTAACCCATAGCCCATTACCAGACCGCCCCCATCAGCCACATCCCATTATCAGTATTAACCCCCCCATAGCCCATTGACAGTCCTAACCCCCCCCCCATCAGCCCACAGCCCACAGCCCATTACCAGTCCTAACCCCATCAGCCCACCTCAAGTCCTAACCCCTCCCCATCAGCCCATTTCTTGTCCCAGCCCCCCCCATAGCCCATTATCAGTCCTAAACCCCCCATAGCCCATTACAAGTCCTAACCCCATCAGACCACCTCCAGTGTTAACCCCCCATCAGCCCATTTCCAGTCCTAACCCCACCCAAAAGCCCACCTCAAGTCCTAACCCCTCCCCATCAGCCCATTTCCGGTCCTAGCCCCCCAGGGCCCATTACCGGGCCAAACCCCACCCAACAGACCACCTCAAGTCCTAACCCTCCCCATCAGCCCATTTCCTGTCCTAGCCCCCATAGCCCATTACCAGTCCTAACCCCACCCAACAGCCCACCTCAAGTCCTAACCCCTCCCCATCAGCCCATTTCCTGTCCTAGCCCCCCATAGCCCATTACCAGTCCTAAGCCCCCATCAACCCACTTCCAGTCCTAATCCCATCAGCCCATATAGACTTAGCTCCCCCATAGCACATAGCCCCCCCATAGCCCATCACCACTCCTAACCTCCGCCAGCCCATCACCACTCCTAACCCCCCCCCATCAGCCCATTTCCTGTCCTAGTCCCCCATAGCCCAGTACCAGTCCTAGCCCCCCCCCCCAACAGCCCACAGCCATTACCACTCTAACCCCCCAGCCCATCACCAGTCCTAACCCCCCAACAGCCCACAGCCCTTACCACTCCTAGCCCCCCCCAGCCCATTACCACTCCTAACCCCCCCAGCCCATCACCACTCCTAACCCCCCATCAGCCCTTTTCGTGTCCTAGCCCCCCCCCAGCCCATCACCACTACTAACCCCCCCAACAGCCCACAGCCATTACCACTCCTATCCCCCCCACCCCATCACCACTCCTACCCCCCCCAACCGCCCACACCCATAACCACTCCTAACCCCCCCCCCAGCGAAATTTTTTTTACAAAGAAAGCTGTCGCTGCCGGGGCCTGGGCCGCCGCGGCAGAATCGAGTGTGCCGCGGGGCCCCCCCCGCCCAGCAGAGCCTGCCCACCGTCCCCGGTATCACCTCTCTCAGCTGCCTCCCGTCACACGCGCCGGCTTTCAGAGCGCGAGGGAAGTTCCCTCGCTGCTCTGTTAAGCCGCGGGGGCTGATGGGAACTTCCCATCAGCCCCCGCGGGCATAACAGAGCAGCGAGGAAGAAACTCCACTCGCACTCTGAAAGCAGGCGCGTTTGACTAGAGGCAGCTGAGAGAAGGTGATACCGGGGACGGAGGGCAGGCTCTGCTGGGCGGGGGGCCCCGCGGCACACTCGATTCTGCCGCGGCGGCCCCGGCCCCGGCAGCGGCAGCTTTTTATTTTTTTATTTTTTAATGCTGCATATTTTGATTGCGGACCTTCCCGCGTGCCAGCTGCAAGGCCTTCGCGTGCCACAGCTGGCACGCGTGCCATAGGTTCGCCATCGCTGCACTATATCAACCGACTCACCTTTGTCCACCTGTTTATTCACACCTTCAAAAAAAGACAACAGATTAGTAAGACAAGACCTTCCTTGGCTAAATCCATGATGGCTGTCTCCCATTAAACCATGACTATCTCACTGCACATGAAGCCTTTTGCAAAACACACAGGGCAGACTGGCCACATTCAGCAGGCACAGCCATGTTATAAAGGAGCACATATAAAGAACACACGGCATCACTCAGGGGTTTGAACGTGTATGTTCCAGCACATATGCATGTTGGTGATGGGTTTACAACCTCCCTACGGAAATAAGCCTCGGTGCTTATATATGTAAGTGCCAGATTTTACAAACCTGGAGGTCAGGAAGGGTCAGTGCCATGGTGCTGGCGGCCAGCACTTAACACAGCTGGCCATCGCCGCTTTAATTTAACCCTGGATATTCAATGCTGGAGCCATATACAGTTAGCAACATTCAATAGTCAATAAGCTCGGATAGCAATGTTCAGCCTAGGGCTGCCAACTGGCTGGTTTTCCACTGGTCTGTCTGGTTTTTATATGGGCAGGGCAACTGCTGGCAGACCCTCAAAACCAGCAATGGAAAAGCCAGTTTTTCTGCAGCCATCATGCAATCTCTCGCTCCTTGCCCTCCCCCCTGCAACTATCACCCAATGTCTCTCTCTCTCTCTCTCCCCCTCCCCCACAGCCATCACCCAATGTCTCTCTCTCTCTCTCTCCCCCTCCCCCACAGCCATCACCCAATGTCTCTCTCTCTCTCTCCCCCTCCCCCACAGCCATCACCCTATGTCTCTCTCTCTCTCTCCCCCTCCCCCACAGCCATCACCCAATGTCTCTCTCTCTCTCTCTCCCCCTCCCCCACAGCCATCACCCAATGTCTCTCTCTCTCTCTCTCCCCCTCCCCCACAGCCATCACCCAATGTCTCTCTCTCTCTCCCCCTCCCCCACAGCCATCACCCAATGTCTCTCTCTCCCCCTCCCTCACAGCCATCACCCAATGTCTCTCCCTCTCTCTCTCTCCCCTGCAGCTATCAGCCAATGTCTCTCTCTCTCCCCCTTCCCCACAGCCATCACCCAATGTCTCTCTCTCTCTCTCTCTCCCCTGCAACTATCAGCCAATGTCTCTCTCTCTCCCCCTCCTCCACAGCCATCACCCAATATCTCTCTCTCTCCCCTGCAACTATCAGCCAATGTCTCTCTCTCTCTCCCCCACAGCCATCACCCAATGCCTCTCTCTCTCTCCCCAGCAACTATCAGCCAATGTCTCTCTCTCTCTCTCTCTCCCCCTCCTCCACAGCCATCACCCAATGTCTCTCTCTCTCTCCCCCTCCTCCACAGCCATCACCCAATGTCTCTCTCTCCCTCTCTCCCCTGCAACTATCAGCCAATCTCTCTCTCTCTCTCCCCTGCAACTATCAGCCAATCTCTCTCTCTCCCCCCTCCTCCACAGCCATCACCCAATGTCTCTCTCTCTCCCCCTCCCCCACAGCTATCAGCCAATGTCTCTCTCTCTCTCCCCCTCCCCCACAGCCATCACCCAATGTCTCTCTCTCCCCCTCCCCCCCAGCCATCACCCAATGTCTCTCTCTATCCCCCTCCACCACAGCCATCACCCAATGTCTCTCTCTCTCCCCCTCCACCACAGCTATCAGCCAATGTCTCTCTCTCTCTCCCTCCCCCACAGCCATCACCCAATGTCTCACTCTCTCTCTCTCCCCTTCCCCCACAGCTATCAGTCAATGTCTCTCTCTCTCTCTCTCTCCCGCTCCCCCACAGCCATCACCCAATGTCTCTCTCTCTCCCCCTCCCCTGCAGCTATCAGCCAATGTCTCTCTCCCCCTCCTCCACAGCCATCACCCAATGTCTCTCTCTCTCTCCCACCTCCCCCACAGCCATCACCCAATGTCTCTCTCTCTCTCTCTCCCCTCCTCCACAGCCATCACCCAATGTCTCTCTTTCTCCTTATGTCCCCTCTCCCAGCCATCACCCGAATGTTTTTATTCTGTGTTTCAACCTCATTCCTGTCCAACATGCAGTGTGTGTATGGTCTTCAAAGCCCTGCGCTGTGTAAGACCTCTTTGACAGTGGCCAGGAAGCTAAAGATATCATATGCTGGCTACGAGGGACAGGAATGAGATGGAGACAAAGAAAAAAATGTCTGGGTGATGGCTGGTGGGGTGCAAGGAAAGAAAGAGAGAGAGACATCAGGTGATGGCTTTGAGGGGGATAAGGAGAGAGAGCGGGAGAAAAAAACATTGGCTGATAGTTGCAGAGAGGGCAAGGAGAGCCTTGAAGGACTACCAAAAGGGACTGCTACAACTGGAAGTAGATCTACACTTGTGAGTATAATCTTTTGGAATAAACTCTAAATCCTGGGGTAAAAAGGACTTCTTGGGGTTAAAGCTGAAAAATCTGTATATTTTAGAATTCAGTGTTTTTGCTGAGTCAATCAGATCTTAGCTTTGTATTTAAGTCAAAGCAGAGAACATAAAACAAAAATACATAGACTGAAATAAATTTGTTTCTAGAGAGCTTTTTTACTTAAATCAAATCAGAATATAGCTTAGCATACAAGTAAAATAGTCTCTGAGTAGAAAGAAAAATGTACTTGTTTCTAGTGACCTTAACAAAGAGTCCTTCCAAATAGGAGGCAAAAGATCTGTGAGGTTGCCTTAAATAGGTGTTAAAGGCAAGTAACAGATCAAAGGGGCAATTTAAAAGGTTCCTTCTATCAAACCAAGGGCTGTGTGAATCACCAAGTTAATTGGTAAGACTTTACCTTAGAAGCACAGGACAGGGCACTATGCATCAGCCAACTTTTAATAAATCTTCTTTCCCTCCCTCACTCCTTGACTCTCACCCACTCCTGGGATAATCGTAGCTTTATAGGTGCTTAAGCTTGTTAAAGGGAAGGAGGTTCCCATATTCACTCTCAGGTGCAGCGGTTTATCCTCATCAGGCATACATTAAGGACCTAAGATTAATTAATCTTGAGGTAAACAAAGTCCATTAAATGTATCAGGTATAGATTTATTAATATAAGTATCAACAAAAAACCTAAGTAAATAAACTTCTTAAATCCCTAAACACAACCTTAAAACCAAATGCAGACAGCAATCCGAATTACCAATCGAGCCATTTTCCACAAGCTAAAAATCGTGCAACCACTACGTAATATCATAGATCACTCTGACTTCAGGACCGTAGCACAAGCCTTCATCATTCCTCATCTGGACTATTGCAATGCCATATTACAGGGTCTGCCTAAAAAAACCCTCAATATCCTGCAAATGGTGCAAAATGTGACAGCTAGAATCATCATGGGGACCGGCCTGAAGGATCATATCACACCAATACTAATAGACCTACATTGGCTCCCAATCGCTGCACGCATACAATATAAAATCATTATCACCACATTCAAGCTCATTCATAATATAGCACCCTCTTACCTCAGCACCCTTATCACCTTACAGCCAAATAACAGAAGCAGAAGATCTCCAAACCTCAATACCCTCCTGGTCCCGGGGAGCCTGAGATATGTCAAAACAAACACCAGCAACCGAGCATTTTCATTTATAGCGCCTCTGCTATGGAATCAACTACCATGCGAACTGAGAGCAAGCAGTGACCTGATGGACTTCCGAAAAAAGCTTAAGACTCATCTTTTTCAGATGCATTTCTATCCTGCCTAATCACCCTGTACTCACACTGGCTCACAACAGGCACAAAGAAAGAACTCCGTGTTCTGGCCAACAATATTCACTAGCGTCATGTAAATATGTATATACATGTGAAATTACTAGCCTGCAATCAAGTGTAAATCATATAATTCGAGTGATTTGACCTGTACATTTCCACTAAATCATGTTGTATGTTTCAATCCCTGGCCTGTACAGCCGCACCTTATGTATAGCAAACCGCTGCTGATCGCTGGAAGTAGCGGGATACAAGTGTACACTAAATAAATAAATCCAGCAGCGAGATGGGGGCTTTCCAGTCTTTTGCATTAAGTGTCACATGTATGATTTTCTCCCAGTTGGTGAGGGGTCTTATGTGTGCACTAGGTGCAAGGAGCTCTTTGCTCTCAGGGAACAAGTCCAATCTCTAGAAGCTAGAGTAGCAGACTTGGAGGACATAAGGAAGATAGAGAGGTGCATAGATGAGACCTACAAGGATGTAGTACTGAAGTCCCACCTCCAGTCTGGCAGCATCCCTGTTGCCATGGAGGAGAGAGGTCATGTGACAGAACAGCATCACCCTGGTATGGCAGGAAGTGATCCAGGTGATGGAAAACCCTCTCACACCAAGGAGGTATCTCCAAGGCCATGTACCCATGAGAGAAGGGTTAGGACAGCCATTATAATTGGTGATTCAATCATTAGGCATGTAGATATATAGGTGGCTGGTGGATGTGAGGATCTCCTAGTAACATGCCTGCCTGGTGCAAAGGTAGCAGACCTCACGCGCCACCTAGACAAAGTCTAAGAGAGTGCTGGGGAGGAATCTGCTATCTTGGTATATGTTGGTACTGTCACACCTCATCCGCCCCAGCCGTGACTGCTGGTATTGTTGGGCTATTATGAGGGTGGTAGTTGTGCCTTGCTTCTATATATAAATCACACAGAAGAACTTTCTTTTCTTTTAGGGTTTTATTCCCCGTCCCTTGAGGTTTCTTCTTTTTAAACAACAGAAATTAACAGCTCACTTGGCTTCAAACAAAAGATAACTATGTAACAAAAGTAGCTTCCTTCAGCTGATAACTTTAAACCAAAAGTAAATAATAAACAGCCTAACTGACTGCTTGGCTTGGAGAGAGGGAGAGAGTTGCAGCTCTGCCACTTGTATACTGGAATTTAAGGTTACACAAATCACATTTACCTTAATGATATCTCTGGCTCTATCACAGAGAAAGAACAGTCCATCAATTCTGTATTTGTTAATACTTCAGAATTCTCATATTCCATTATTTCTGGCTCATTGGTATCTCCACTATCCACTTCCAACGTGGAATAAAAATATGGAAGGCTTGCCTCGTCAGTCAAGAAGTTTCTCTTCCTGTGAGCAGCACTGCCTCTCTGGGGAGTATCACCAAACTCTGAGTGATGTCTTTCAGAGCCCTGCCCCCGCTGGTGCCTCAATGCATAGCTCAGGTCCTTGTTTGACCTGCTAGCTGGGTAATTTTGATAGGGTCCCTGCCGGTTCTGCCCTTTCTTTCTAGGCCCAACTGTGCCTGATTGCAACCGGTGTAACGGTGTTTCCCTAGAAGCTGGGAACTCACCGTGAGAAGGGATTTCTTCAGCTTTTCTAGGTAAGTGAAGCCCTCTTCTTTTAACACTTCTATAATCAGAAGAAAAGCTATTATTAGCCTCTGAATATTTGGGCTTTATATGGCTATTTCTAAGCCTCCAGGGCCCTTCCCTTTCAAATGGCAAATAGCCCTTGTATCTACTCTTTGCCCCTGTACCTGCTGTTGCAGTCTTTCTGTATTCTTCTTGCTTTCCAAACACATTCACGCTGTCAGGGTGTTGCCTTCTCCCAGAACCACACAGGTCTCTGGACTCTTTCGAACATTCACACCGGCTCCCCTGCTGCCTTTCAGCTTGTGACCTCTGCTGCTTTAATTCCTCTCTCAGGGATTCTCTCCTCGGCTCATCTCTCCAGGATTCCCTCCTTGGCTCCTCTCTCCAGGATTCCCTATCTCCAAATGTTTGGTAGTCTGTTTTATCTGTGTATTTCCTGACTCCACCTTCCCTCAGGTGCATTCTATTAGGTAAAGCAGACTCCCTTGCTTTGCTCTCTGGGTGTGTCTTTCTGGGCTCTGTGCACGTGTGCTTAGGTTGTCCCTGGCAACCAATAAACATTCTCCTGTTTATTCTGTCACTTTCACCGTGATCATTCACACTGCTCTGCACCTTCTCAGGCTGCCCTATGTCCACCCTGTGACAGTACCCATGACATAGGAAAGTGTGGTAGGGAGGTTCTGGAGGCCAAATTTAGACTTTTAGGTAGGAAGTTGAAACCCAGAACTTCTAGGGTAGCATTCTCCCAAATGCTTCCCATTCCATGCCCAGGACCCAAAAGGCAGGCAGAGCTCCGGAGTCTTAATGCGTGGATGAGTTGATGGTGTATGGAAGAAGGTTTTGGATTTGTTAGGAACTGGGCAACGTTCTGGGGAAAGGAGGGGTTTTTCCAAAGGGATGGGCTCCATCTTAATCGGGATGGAACCAGGCTGCTGGCATTAACCTTTAAAAAGGAGATAGAGCAGCTTTTAAACTAGATAATAAGGGAAAGCAGACAGTCATGCAAGAGTGCATGGTTCAAAGGATGTATCCTTGAAGCATACTAGCAAAAGACTGAAGTTAGGGCACATCGACAAAGAGGTTCTAATAAAGACACAAGTAACCCAGATGTCCTTATGTATAGAGCAGACAGAGTTTAAAGAGTCCAAATTACCCCTGCCTACTGATAGCCAGATTAATATGAATAAAATACAGCCTCTAAAATGCTTGTATGCAAATACTAGAAGTCTAAAAAATAAGATGGGCGAGTTAGAATATATAGCACTAAATGAGAGGTTAGATATGACTGGTATCTCAGAGACATGGTGGAAGGAGGACAACCATGGGACAGTGTGATACCTGGGTACAAAGTATATCGTAATGATACAGCTGATCAAATTGGTGGAGGGGTTGCGCTCTATGTTAGAGAGGGCACCGAGTCACAAAGAATTAAAGTTTTGCAGGAAAGAAAAGACAATATCTATGGATTGAACATAAGAACATAAGAAATGCCATACTGAGTCAGACCGAGGTCCATCAAGCCCAGTATCCTGTTTCCAACAGTGGCCAATCTAGGTCATACGTACCTAGCAGTTTCCCCAAAAGACACAGGTTCTGCAGTGCTTGTACTAGGTCAAGCATTGATATCCTGGGTCCCTTTTTAATAGTGGTTTATGGACCTTTCCTCCAGGAACTTGTCCAAACCTTTTTTTAAACCCAGCTATACTAACAGCCCTTACTACATCCTCCGGTAACAGATTCCAGAGTTTGATTACATGTTGAGTGAAGAAATATTTTCTCTTATTTGTCTTAAATAGTTTACCCCGTAGCTTCATTACATGTCCCCTAGTCCTTCTATATTCTGATAGCGTAAACAATTGATCCACGTTTATCCGTTCCACTCCATTCATTAATTTATAGACCTCTATCATATCTCCCCTCAGCCGTCTCTTTTCCAGGTTAAAGAGCCCTAACCTTTTTAGCCTCTCTTCATAGGAGTAGCCTTCCATCCCCTTTTTAGCCTCTCTTCATAGGAGTAGCATTCCATGTAAAAAGGAGAAGAGGAAGGGAAAGGCGATGGCAGTAGGGGCGTACTATCGACCGCCTGGCCAGAATGAACAAATGGATGATGAAATGCTCAAAGATATCAGGGAGACCAACAAAAGTTACAGCACAAAAATAATAATGGGTGATTTAGATTACCCCAGTATCAACTGGGTCAGTGTCAAGGCAGGACATGCTAGGGAAATAAAGTTTCTAGATTAAATAAATTACTGCTTCTTGGAGCAGCTGGTTCATGAACCTTCAAGAGGGGAAGCCATTTTGGACCTAGTCCTTGGTAGAACACAAGATTTGGTGCAAGAGATAAGGGTGTTGGGGCCACTTGGCAATAGTGATCATAGCATGATCGCGTTCGATTTAAAAAATGGAGGAAGGATGGCAAGGAAATCCACAGTACTGCCTTTTAACTTTCAAAAGGGAGACTATAATAAAATGAGGAAAACAGTTAAGAAAAAATTAAAAGGAGCAACTGCAAAGGTTAAAATTTTACATCAAACATGAGTGTTGTTTAAAAATACTATCTTGGAAGCCCAGACCAGCTGTATTCCATGCTTTAAGAAAGGTGGAAGGAAGGTCAAAAAGAGAATACAACCTGTGCATCTATCTGTTTCACCCTCTCTTCTAGAGCCATGAAGTCACTCTTGATACATTCAGAGGCATGCTTAGCAATATCATCTTTTTTTTTTTTTTTTTGCATTTTTCTATACTGCCCCTATATCTGCGTTTTTCTATATCTGTGTCAGCATAGATGAGCAGCATCAGATAATATGCTCGTAGTCAATAGATATGATGGGATTCAGCAAACTCTCTGTAACATTTCAGATTTTGGCACCTGGGAGACAGAACACCTCCCGAGACATCATGTCTGGTTGGTAGATGGATGCCTCTGTACCCCTCAGAAAGACATTACCAACCACCACTAACCTTCACTTTCTTGTGGTCACTGGTTTGGCAAATTTGGGGGTTTTGAGCTCTGGTGCTCCCAGTTTCGGGGATGTTCTGACATCCTCTACTTCCAGTCCTGCATACCATTTCTTAAGTTGAAAAGACTGTAGAGTCTGAGTGCCAATCTGCAGGCTCTGGTGACCAAGATCTTGATGTCTTCTTTATGTACCATACCATCTTGTAGATCTCTGATGCCTCTGGAAACATTAATCAATGTAGCTCTCATGGTCACAGATGCTTTTTAGCCTCACCACCTCTGTTTTAGCCTCTGTTTCTCCGCTTGTTTCATGAGGGATTCAACTTGCAGGCATCTTGCACACAGAGCCAGGGTTCAGGCTATCTGTCTGAACAGAAATAGAATCTGTAAGGGGAGCCTGCCCCAAGACCTTGTAATTAGTGCAGACTGTTACTCTTTACACGTCTCGACAATCATTCCCATGTTCTCCATTGCTAGCTGATGTTTTTCTATGTGTTTTATCACATAATTAATAGAAAGATTTAAAGTCCTCGGCCCTGATCAGCCAGTGATGGTTGTTCTGGGTGAAGATGCTGAGTTACCTTGCCGCCTCTCTCCACCCATCAGTGCTGAGCACATGCAGGTGAGGTGGTTCCAAACCAGATTCTCTCCATTCGTGCACCTGTATGAGAACGGGATGGATCAGAACGAGTATCAGATGCCAGAATACCGAGGCAGGACGCAGCTGATCAGAAATCACATCTCCAAAGGAAGCGTGCAGCTGCGCATACACAATATTGGGCCACATGACAATGGAAGTTACACATGTTTCTTTCATTCTAATACTTCCTATGAAGAAGCAAAACTGGAGCTGAAAGTAGTTGGTAAGTGAAAGTTTTCATTCTCTAATGACTTTCTAGCCACTGTATATTATAACATTGACTAAAAGACATAAGGAATCTTCACTACAGGAGAAACCAAACTGCCGCACTGTAGCTACATTGTATATAAATATTCAGAAACCCAAAATGGTGAATAAATTGAAATACTTTAGAAAAAGATTGACCAATAAAACCCCGTTTCAATTTTTTGTTGGAGCGTGTTGAGGGAGGGTAAGAATGGAAATCTGACCCACGCCAGACGACAGGCTACTTTTATTCGTTTTGAGGTTCTCCACCTTCAGAAAATGTTTTTGAATAGAAAAAACTTCACTTATCTGTCCAAATATCTTTATCCTATTATAAACTCTCCACCGTTGCAAAATTCCATTATTCTTCACATGACGCGCACGTTTCGGGAATAATCCCTGCTTCAAGTGTTTTCCACTGATTCATGAGCAAAAGCAACTGTGTCCCAAAAAAACGCCATCATGCAGCTTGAGGTTATCCATGAAGCTGCTTGACAGTGTTTTTCCTTCATAGCAATACCATGGGTTGTTAGTGTACCTGGGTTTAAAAAAGGTTTGGACAAGTTCCTGGAGGAAAGGTCCATAAACCACTATTAAAAAGGGACCCAGGATAATCAATGCTTGACCCAGTACAAGCATTGTGGAACCTGTGTCTTTTGGGGAAACTGCTAGGTACATATGACCTACATTGGCCACTGTTGGAAACAGAATACTGGGCTTGATGGACCTTGGTCAGACCCAGTATGGCATATCTTATGTTCTTACCATGAATTTATTGAATTAAATCCCTATCTACTTCTGCCTGTCAAGGAAGTCTGTCAGTGGCATAAGTTCTAATGAGGGCCCCACATTGTCATGGCAGTAGCAGTGCACCCCCCCCTTCTCCCCCCCCCCCCCCACGGGACAGCTACCGGGCCTGGAACAGAGGCAGTGTGCCCATTGCTATATCCTTAGAAAGACTATAGTGGAATTAGAAAAGGTACAGAGAAGAGCCACAAAATGGCAAAGGGGATGGAAGAATATCCCATGAGGAAAGGGTTAAAAGGTTGGGGCTCTTCAACCTGGAAAAGAGACGGCTCAGGGGAGATATGATAGAGGTCTATAAATTAATGAATGGAGTGAACGGGTTAACATAGATCGGTTTTTTTATTGCATCAAAAAGTAGAAAGACTAGGGGACATGCAATGAAGTTACAGTATAACCCATTTAAGACTAATAAGAGAAAATATCTTTTCACTCAACGCATAATCAAACTCTGGAATTCGTTACTGGAGGATGTAGTAAAAGTTGTTAGCGATAATGAACTGCTGCCCATTTAGCAACCTGCAGATAATGAAAGGCGCAGCAAAAGTTGGCCTATCTTTAACCGAGGGAGCTAATCGGGCAGCGACTCAATATCGCTGCTGCCCGGTTGGCTTCTGTGGCATTGGAGGCTGTGCAGTGACCTTGGCTATTCAATGCAGGGGCCGGATATGACCCCCAGCATTAAATATCCGAGTCCAGTTTTCAGCACCGGTGACTAGGCACTGTACTCACACCTAGCCGCCTGCGCAGAATATCAAATCCTAAGTGTTTCACTTACCTGAGGGCTTTTATTTTCCTGGGAGCTTTGTTCACCTATTCCTGATGGGTGAACAAATCCCTCTTCAATGGGCTAGCCAGTCTACTATGGAACACTTCAATCCATCTTGGACTGGTGGATGCCATCTCTGCTCAGCAGCCCTTGGAAAACCACCCCATGGTCCAGGAAACTGGAAGGCTCTCGATGACAACATTCTTGCAGCCAGACATTCATCTCCAGGACGAAAGATTCTCTGCCTTAGCCACTATCTTTGAAAGGGAGTACTGACGAGAATACCACCTCTCTACCTATCTGCTTCACCCTCTCTCCCAGAGCCATGAAGTCACTCTTGATACACTCGGAGGGATGCTTAGCAGTATTGTCTGTGCCAGCATCTGTGCCAACATCAACCAAAATGGTAAAGAGGAAAGACTTAAAAGGTTAGGGCTCTTCAACTTAGAAAAGAGGTGGCTGAGGGGAGATATGATAGAGGTCTATAACTTAATGAAGACGTTAACTTAGACTGGTTGTTTAAGCCATCAAAAAGTAGAGAGACTAGAGGACAGGCAAAGAGGACCCAGGAAATCCACTGCTTACCCCAAGATGAGTATGGTGGAACCTGTGTGCCTTTTTGGGACCCTGCCAGGTATTTGCGACCTGGATTAGCCACTGTTGGAAACAGGATACTAGGCTTGATGGACCTTGGTCTGACCCATTATGGCATTTATTATGTTATGTTCTTATGGATGAGCAGCATCAGATAATAGTCAGGCTTGATGGGTTTCAGCAAAGTCTCTCTAAAATTTTTGATTTTGGCACCTGGCAGATGGAACACTTCCTGGAACATCATGTCTGGTTCTTTACGTTATCAGAATATAGAAAGACTAGGGGACATGCAATGAAGCTACAGAGTAAACTATTTAAGACTAATAAAAGAAAATATTTTTTCACTCAACGTGTAATCAAACTCTGGAATTTGTTACCGGAGGATGTAGTAAAGGCTGTTAGTGTAGCTGGGTTTAAAAATGGTTTGGACAAGTTCCTGGAGGAAAGGTCCATAAACCATTATTAAGAAGGGACCCAGGATATCAATACTTGACCCAGTACAAGCATTGTGGAACCTGTGTCTGTTGGGGAAACTTCTAGGTACGTATGACCTAGATTGGCCACTGTTGGAAACAGGATACTGGGCTTGATGGACCTTGGCCTGACCCAGTATGGCATATCTTATGTTCTTATGGTAGAAGGTGGCCTCTGTACCCCTGAGAAGGACATTACCAACCACCACTACCCTTCACTTTCTTGTGGTCACTGGTTTGGCAAATTTGGAGGTTTTGAGTTCTGGCTCCTCCAGTTCCTGGGATGTTCTAACCTTCTCTACTTCCAGTGCCGCATACCACTTCTTCAGTTCAAGGGACTGTGGAGATGGAGTGTCAATTCTGCAGGCTCTGGTGACCAAGATCTTGATGTCTTCTTTCTGCACCATACCATCTTGGAAATTTTTGATGCCTCAAGAAGCATTTAATCAATGTAGCTCTCGCTGTCACAGATGCTTTTTAGTCTCACCACCTCCTCTCTGTTTCTCCGCTTGTTTCATGAGGGATTCAACCTGCAGGCATCTTGTAAATGGAACCAGTCCCTTTCCTGGGATCAGGCTATCTGTCTGAACTGAGTGCAGAAGCCATAACAGAAGCAACAGCTTTGGCAACAGGATTTTTCCCAGCCATAGTTCAGTAGTAGGAGCTTTGGTACTCATTGAAATAAATTATAAGAAGAACTACTAAGTCTCTACCTTTTCCTCAGCTGTTCTGAAGTCAAAACAACAGCTAGACTCTCTTTTATGTGAGATTGAACACTACTGTTCTAATTCCTTTTGTGTAGTCCTGCTTAATTGTTCACTTGCTACTTGGGGTATGGAGCAGTTTATTATCCCTTCAAGCTACTGAAGTATATAGTCTAATGTGCTCCCTTTTATAATTACCTAATGAACATTCCTTCAGATTGTTTTCTTTTAGCAGATAACCAAACTTGGAACTATTTACTTCCTAGATTTTCCCTTTCAACCAGTATTAAACATTTCTATTTTAATCAACAAACTAATCGGTGAGAGGTTCTATATAGCAAGATTTCTTACCTGGGATGGATGAGAACTAGGGTGGGAAGGAAGGGATCTAACACCTCAGCAGGCAGTGGTTTCAAAGAGTATTACCTGCAGTTCTCTCTTCTTTGAGGGTGAAGGCAGGAGGAAAGAAAAAAATCAGCCGCAAAAATAGCCTTCCCTAAAACAGAAAAATTCCCTTCTGCAAACTGCAACAAAAAATAAACCAGTAGCTTAAGCAGAAAAAAAGTTAAATAACAAAAATAGCTCCTTTTCTAAAAACTTTTAGGAAAACAAATTGCAGTAAAAGCCACAGCAAATATCTTGCTTGAAATAAAGCCCCTCCAGGAATGGCTTCTGATCAATTTCAGGATCAGATGCTTTCTGGGAGTTATGATAAGATTTATACAATCTGACATGAAAATGATTGACGTTTATGCAGTTTTATAAGGAGATGAGTTTTAGGATTATTGATAATTTCCTTGGATCTGCCCCATGGCCTTTGTGATTAGTGCAGACTGTTACTCTTTACATGTCTCGGCAATTACTCCCATATTCTCCATTGCTAACTGATGTGTTTCCATGTGTTTATCATATGCTGTTATTTGCAGAAAGTTTTAAAGTCCTCGGCCCTGATCAGCCAGTGGTTGCTGTTCTGGGTGAAGATGCCGAGCTACCCTGCCGCCTCTCCCCACCCGTCAGTGCTGAGCACATGCAGGTGAAGTGGTACCGAGGTGGATTTGATTCACCTGTGCACCTGTATGAGAAGGGGATGGATCAGAATGAGTATCAGCACCCAGAATACCGAGGCAGGACGGAGCTGATCAGGAATCACATCTCCGAAGGAAGCGTTTCACTGCTGATACACAACATCAGGCTCGATGATGAAGGAATCTACACGTGTTTCTTTCAATCTGATACTTCCTATGAAACAAAACTAGAGCTGAAAGTAGCTGGTAAGTGAAAGTTTTCGTTCCCTTCTCACTTTCCAGCCGCTGTGTATTATAACTTTGACTAAAAGACTTAAGGAATCATATTGACTAAGACACCAAACTGCCATACTGTGGCCACATTAGAGGACTCACTGATATTACAAACATATTAATAATAAAATAAAATAAGGGAGTAGCAGAGCAGCATAATGGTTATAGCACTGGCTTAGTAACCAACAACTAGGATTTGATTCCTACTATCACTCTTTCTGGCCTTGGATAAGTCACTTAACCATGAAAGGCTGCAATCTACTTCTGGTCATATTGCCAAGAAACCCCAGGAGATGCTGGGTCAGCATTGACTCAAAAACATAATAAAATAGGCAAAGAAGTGAGAGGAGAGATTTAGAGAGGGTGCGTTAAAGAATAAAGCGCATTCTGGCCAAATAACCTCATTAAAGTGCAAATTGATTACCGCAGCTTGCGTTTAACCTCAGAATCTGCATTATTCATCCACATTACCAGTTTAATGCTGGGGGGGGGGGGGGCTTCTTGAAGAGGCCGGTACCAGCACTTGAAAGCTAACAGAGAGCTCTATCAGTCCAAGCCCATGCTCTCGACCCTCATGACAGTCCAAGACCATCTCCCAATCTTTCCCTGAAATCCTCCCAGCACCTAGCGGAACATCTCCCCAGGCATTCCTGACTCATCAGCTTCTGGACTCAAAATAGCATCACCTCTGAACCTCTAATGTCAGTCTCCCAGTACTACTGTGGCAGCAATCGCTGTGAAAAGCTCTTATTCTATCACTCACCCACAGAAGGAAGACTCACAGACAGGCTGGAATGCAATCAGGATCTTTAATGTGCACACAGGATCAGACAGAGATACCAGCAACCTCCACAAGGGTCTGAACCCCGAGGGACGGCCTACAATGCCTTATATACAGTACAGTTTTAAACTCATTCTACAATCCCATTTGCCACAGGTATTTCCTGCCCACCAATCAGCAGCCCCTGGGGAGGTACCTGGGTGACCTGTCCAAACCGGTATGCTCTGGTCTGTTGGTTTCAGGGCTAGGGAAATACTGTGCTCAGACCTGGAGTGGGGGAAGGGTGCCTACTGGAATCTCATTGTCTTTCTCTTAGCAGGCTGATTACCTCATGGCTTGCGGGGGAAGGGTCAGGCTGATCAGAGCCTCATGGCTTGCAGAATGGCTTGGGGGAAGGGCTATCTACAGCTCGCCGCATGGCTTGGGGAAAGGGCTACCTACAGCTACCTCATGGCTGCCACACTACCGTTAAGGATCATGGGGCAGGAGTGAGCGGGGTTCACTGCTGATCTGGTTTCTAGGGGTGAGTCAGGGGCTCAAGCAGGATGGGGTCCCAGATGCTTCAATATTATTTTGAGGAGAAGAGACTTTGATGGAGAGGGTGCTGTTTGTGACAATCAAAGGTCTGAGCAGAGTGGGAGAAGGATTGAGGGTGTTGCTAGTTGACAGGGATTTTATGCCCCTGGGGAGCAGGCTGGAGGGTCTTGGATTCTGGCCTAGTGGTCCCCTTAAAAGCTGCTGTCATGATGATAAAAGGGTAATTTTGAAAGATTTTACTAGAATTTCCACAGTTGGGAACATGGCTTGTTTGCTTATTTGCATCTGTAGGTAATTTCACATAAAATGGAGATTAACCAGTGAACGGTTTTTATGGCTTAGTACAGCAGCTCGTTAGTCAAGTGTCTGCTCCAATAAGCTGTTTAGAAAGAGCAAACACAGGATGATCTCTGCGGCTCCTGCCTGGGGAAGGTGAGTCTGAAACATTGGTGATACTGAAACGTAGGACTGAAATATTTTCTGAGAGGGACGTTAACATATATATATTGGGGAATATTTACTAGCTTTCATTTAAATCTGCACTGCAACATACTATGAAACAAAATACAATTAAGGACTAGGCTCACCTTCTTAAGTTGAGGAGCAGATTTATTGAGAGAAATTACACACGTATTCAGTAATTAGAGCATTCAGTGATGTACATATATGTTTGCTTCTGGGTCTTACACAAGGGAACTCTGCAATAACAAGAGAAATTGTGAAATCCTAAATTCTGAATTGTGCTGATCCAGGGTTACCTTGCTGTGGGTACTGCCGGTCAGGGCTCCATCTTTCTTTCTTTGGAGATTCTAGATATGTTCTGTCGGCCTGGAGAGACCCTTGTCTGCCGAAAGGGTGGGGAGAAGGATCTGAAGGTGACCAGCAGCAGCTCCCCCTTCCTTCTTACTTTCTTTTCTTTCCCCTTCTTTTTTCCAGCTCTTCCTGTCCTATTTATCTGTTAAAGAATACAGGGATACCATATCCTTCCATAGGCCCTTGATTGTGATAAGTGTGTAGGATAGGATTAAGATGGTTAACAGTTCCGGTGTGGTGGGGGGCTATGAAAAGTGAGGCTGCTTACCTGTAACAGGGGTTCTCCCCCTCTTTCTGTGGGATTTTCTGGGTATGGCCCTTATGTTCTTATTTATTTATTTATTTATTTGTCAATCATTTATATACCGCATCTTCCGGAGATCAGTTGCGGTTCACAATAAACAACAGTCAACAAAGCAGAGTTTGTTTTACATGTAACATCTTGTAACAAGCAATATAATAAGTAAACAGCAAATGTTAATACAGAACAGAACAGTGAAAACTATATACATTAAATACAGATACACATTATGTAGGGCTTTAGCAATTGTGTAGTTGTTAATAGTACAGTTTCAGCTCGGTGGAGTTGTCTTATGATCTTATGATCACTGACACTTTTACATTTCTACCCATGATCACGATTTCCAGGCTTGTTCTCCAACAGCTGCTGGAAGCGAAATGTTATCCAGTTTAATACTGCATAAAAGGTGATTATCCCGTCACTATCAGAAAATGAATCGGTAACATTCTCATGGATGGATGTTTTTTTCCTTTAGGTCTGGGCAGTGCTCCTTCCATTTCTGTGATTGACCATCAGGACAGAGGGGTAAAGATTTTGTGTGAATCTACAGGATGGTATCCAGAGCCTGAAGTGACCTGGACCCAAGAAGATGGACAGAACCTGACGCCATTATCTGAGACAGAAACACAACAGCGCAATGGTCTGCTCAATATCAGAACTTCCCTACTGATGAGAACAAATCAGTACAGCAAGATTTCCTGTCATATCAAAAACATCATCCTGAGCCAAGAGAGAGAATCATCAGTGATTTCTATAGCAGGTCAGTTATGGTGACAGACTGAAGTTTCAGGAATATAAATAGTTCATATGACTGAGATCTATTTACATCATGAAGCCAGCAGCGCCTCCTGGAGTCAGATCCAGAGAAGTTTATTAACACGTCCTCAGTCCTTGTGTTTCATTTTACTGGTATATTTCCATTTTCTGATACTGAAATGTTGCTCCTTCTTCTTGGGGTTGTCAGCATCGGGGCCGTACTGAGTGTGAATCGCGCCCTGTGTGACATGCACTTCGGGCGCGCGCCTCCTCCCCCCCTCCCGCACCTCCATCTATCCACTTTCTGGACGGCCGCAGGAGAGAAGAAGTGCGCTCGATGTGCAGTCGCTGGCACTCTAAGCAGATCTGTCCCTCCCTGCTCTGACGTCGTGTCAAGGGTGGGAGGGACCAGACCTGCTTAGAGTGCCGCAAGAAGGCTTAAGGGTCGCATTTCAGCTGTCTGTCGTCGCCTGCCGCCACTGAGAAAAGAAAAAGTGGCGGCAGCATGCAGCGGCAGACAGCTGAAATGCGCCCCTTAAGCCTTTGCACCCAGTGTGGCCACACCGCTCGCACAGGGATAGGTACGGTCCTGGTCAGCATGACCCTTTTGAAGTTAATCCAACAGGAACTCATGTCTCATTATGCAAGAAGAGAGCTCTGAAATCTTTTTTACCATTAACCCCACAATCATCTGTTGCCTATGTCTAACAGCATTCTTTACGAACCCATTTGATATTTTCAGATTAAAAATTCCCAAATATTCAGACATCTTAGCATAATTTCAAGTTCACGTGACCTGGCTTAATTTCTTTTTCAGATGGATTTTTCCAGGGTGTCTCCCGTTGGGTGGTCTCTCTCTCCATCCTTCTGATGTCTGTGTTAATCCCGTGTGGTTTACTGGTTGTGTTGGTTGTTTACCACTCGAGGAAGGAAAGACGAGAGAAAGGTAAAGTAGCCCCTGAACCCCATCAGTGCTTTAGAAGAATCACAGGAGGAGAGAGGCAGGGAACAGCTGGAGCAGCTGGATGGGAGGGTCCCTGCAGAGACTGACAGCTATGAGAGGCCAGAGAGAGGAGTAGCTGAGACCTGTCAGTCTCATTCAGCTTCAGATTCACGGTGCTTTATAGTTATGTCACTGTAATATGGTTCTTGGCTCATGACGTCACTAAAGATGTCATAGTACAGTGTGGAGTTGAGAAGGGCCACAGACTGACTTTTGTATGTGTGAAATAAAACCCAAATAAGCCTCTTATGCAGATGGTGGGAGTAGATTTAAGGTAGAGAAATACATTTTAAAAATGATAACGACTTCTAGTCAAAATATCAAACATTGTTTTTGCTATTTGTAATCTGGCCACAAGGCAGAATGAACAAAAGAAATTCCTCTTCCTACACAGAAGTTTGGAAATCCAGTCACACGCTCCCCTGGCATGAGCAGATTGATCTTGCTGCTGAGAAGACCCTGGGAGCAGGAGATTGTTATTTTTTGTCCGGGAGGATTCATTAGGACTATCTTTGCCAGAATCAGTGCCTGGAAGTCCTCAGTGAGGAAAGTAAGAGGGGCACCTGGGGGTGTGAGAGTTTAGGATAAGAGTGAGAGGGTTACGATGGAGGAGAACTGGAGGGGGAGAGAGGGAAGTGTCCCCGGGTTAGGTGAGGGGGGGGGGCGGGTACATGGTGAGAACATTTCATCCCTGGCAGGAATAGTCTAATCCCTGTTACAGTCACTCGTCTGTGTATCTGATTCTTCCCTCTTTTGTTTTCTTGTAGGAAAGCTTTCTGCAGATGTTCGTAAGTAATTTTATAAAGTATTTAATCTGGCCATTATCCTTGTATTTCCTGGTTTATAATGGGTTGCTATTTAAACACTGTGACTGTTTATTTTTTTAAATTATGCATCAGTGCTAGAAAGACAGGCAGAAGAGTGGCAATATTCAGTCTGTTACTGGTAGAGCTACCCAGAGAGTAAGCTGAATATCACAGTTTTTGGACCACCCACACTCTGCTTTTATGTCTCCCTCTATATGGCTGGGGAACCTCGAAGGTCACATGTTCGGACATAAGCCCAGGGGCGCCTCAACCTTCAGGCAAAGTAGGCCGTCACCTAGGGCAGCAACTTCTAAGGCACCGCCAAGAGCAGGACATTCAAAACAGAACACATTCTGACAGCTGGAGTGTGTGTGTGTGTAAATTTTAAGATATGCCTAGGGTACCACACCTTGAAGCAACTCTAGGGTCGGCCCAGCATAAGTCTCTCTAGTGTAGGTAGCTAAGATAGTTACTAAGCTTGGATGTGAGACACGGTGGGATGGATGGTCAAATTACATGAGGAATCTTCCCTGCTAATCTTCCCTGAAGGATAGAGAAGCCAAGTAGGGAGGAAACAAAATTTGCCTTGCATCAGAAGTGAGATTCTGAAAGTGGTCATGTGCCTAAGACTGACAGCTGGGATATATCCTCGACAATGTAGATGGGATTAACTGGGCAGACTGGTGGGTCATATGCTCTTTTTCTGCCATCAATGACTCAGATGCATGAAAATCTTACAGAAATCATAAAAAACCTAATCCACTGCTCACAGGAGGGTGAGTCCCTGGCAGAAATGTTCCCTGATCCTCTGGTACTGGCAAGGTCGCCCAGCCATCTGTCAAACTAGGTGGTCACTTGTGGTGGCAGCTTCTGGAGAGGGGCCACAAAGAGCAGAGAATTCAAACCTAAATGATAGATTCAGACAACCGGCAGAGCATGAAGTTTAAGGTTTGCTGGGGCGCCAAAACCTTGAGAACTCCAGGGCATCCAACTAATCTGAAGCAAAATTAGCATAAAGCAAACTTCAGAGAGAAGGTTAGCAAGGAGTGGAGGAGAAGCCTTGTGGTTAGTGCAGCGGATTGAGACTCAGGGAAGCTAGAACTGAAACCCCCCTGATTTTATTTTATTTATTTAGCTGTATTTGTATCCTGCTTTTCACTGGGTCAAAGTGGTCAATTGGGGGATACATTTAACATGAGGGGATATGAGACACATACACTAATACTTACAGGGAACATGGGCAATGGAGGGTTAAGTGGCTTGCCCAAGGCCACAAGGAGTGCCTACAGGACTAGAAATCCCAGTCCCTCTGGCATGAGATTGCTGTCCCCAGGTGGGACTTGAGCCCCCGGCCTTCTGGCCTGAAGTACCTTGTCCTAACCACAAGACCACTCCTCCCTCCCCTTGGACAAGTTTCTTTATCCTTTATTGCCTCAGGTGGATATTTAGGGGTCCACTTACTAAGCAATGATAAGAGTGCATTTGTGTGCTATTTTTACTGAACAAAATTTATCACAGGATTCACTAACTTGTGGGACCTGAGTACTGTAGGTTAACGAATCCTACAGTAAGTTCTTTGCCCTGCTGTGGCGAGAGACATCATGTTTCCCTGTCACAGCAATCTGGGATAGAGAGCTCTTTCCTTTAAAGGGACCAAGACCCTTTAAATGACCTGAGAGGGGTTATCTGCATCTCAAGAGATATAGAACCCAAAATTCAGCAGCAGCGGATAGCTGCCGCCGCTGAACATTAGACCCGGATATTCAATGCCGGAACTAGATTAGATTGTAAGCTCTGAAGAGCAGGGACCATCTTTATATGTGTCTGTGCAGCGCTGCGTGTGCCTTTAGTGCTATATAAATGATTAAGAATAGTGATAGTAGTAGTAGAGTATCTGGGTTGCCTGCATAACTAGGAAGTGGTGATATTCAGCCACAGCCCGGTTAGCTTCTGTGGTGAACGTAAGGTCAGCGTTTGCTGTGCCTGACTTTTGTTATTTGCGATATCCGGGCAGAGGCTCAATATTGCTGCTGCCCAGTAATTGTCTGGTGCCACACAAGGAACACTCCGAAAATGCCCCGACGCTAACTGGTTTGAATATCGGGTCCATAGTTAATTTTTCAGAGAAAAGCGTGGCAGGCAAAGCAGCTGATCATATTTTACTTCACAAAGTACCAATTACACAGGTACACTAAAAAAATTTTTTTTTAAACTGCCTCTAATGTTTCGATTGATTTTTACGTTTTTTGGTGCGCTGAATCCAAATCTGGTAACCAATTTGCTCCATCACGTACAGATATTTTGCTACATTGGGTTAGCAGTTTGAGGTGAACGTTTCAGATTGAGTGCGATCGAGATAAAAGTTTCTTGGATGAATTCTTTATACTAATTGTTTAGTAGTTATTCAAATAAGAATAAAGAAAATTGTAACAAGGCAGCACATAAGAATAGAGTAATATCAACAAAACACACTGTAATGGTAGCAAAATTGTCTGCACTTAAAACAGCCACATACATGTGCACAAACATTGAGCATATAAGAGCGAGGTTAGACACAAAGCAAAGCAAAGAAATGTGCAAAAAATGTTGTACAGGTATGTATGTAAGAATAGAAAACGCAAACCGCACCATTGCAATACATGAAGACAAACACCCGATGGTGTGAAAATAAAATTCTAATAAATGAGATCCGACACTGTGGTAATAACTAGCAAATTTTTATTTCAAAGTTTAGTAAAAACATGATATTTGTCAACACAGTTTAGATTTTAAAGTCATTCTTGGGTCAATCAATCTCCTGGTGGGCCCGTTTCTTCTTCCCCCGAATGCTTCTCTTGGTGCGCTGCTTGGCGTATTTTTCATCTGGGGTTTCCCGCAGCAGCAACCAGCAGAAATCAGCCACCATAGTGGTGTTCCATCTTCCTTGGTACCTTCTCTCTGCGTCCTTGATGTCCTGGTGAAACCTTTCACCTTGTTCTTCACTGTACGCCCCCAAGTTTTCGGGAAAGTAGTTCACATGGGAGTGCAAGAAATGGACTTTCAGGCTCATGTTACAGCCTTGTTCTTTGAAGGCATTGAGCATCCTGGCAACAATATCCTTATAGTTCTCATCCCGCCTGTTCCCCAAGAATTTGAGAACAACATCCTTGAAGGAATCCCAGGCTTCTTTTTCCTTCTCAGACATCGTTTCAGCGAATGCTCCATCTGAAATGAGTTTCCTTCTATCAGGGCCAACAAACACTCCTTCCTTTAGCTTTGCTTCAGAAAGTCGGGGGAACTTTGAGCAAAGGTACCGAAAGCACTCACCATCTTTTGGAAGGGACTTGATAAATTGTTTAATGAGACCCAACTTAATGTGGAGAGGTGGTAATAGAATTTTATCACGAGGTACCAAGCTCTCATGAAGAACATTTTTCTCACCGGGTCTCAAATACTCCCGAATTGGCCAGTCTTTTTTCCCCCAGTGTAGGTCGCGGGCCCGGCTATCCCACAAGCAAAGGAAGCAGGGATATTTGGTGAAACCGGATTGCTGCCCTAATAGCATGGATAGAATTTTAAAGTCTCCACAAATCATCCACTTATGCTCATCATAACGAATCTTCTGAAGAATCAGGGCCAAATTCTCGTATTTTTCTTGGAGAATAACAGAGTGAGCAATAGGAACTGAAGCGAATGTGTTGCCATTATGAAGAAGAACACCTTTTATGCTGTCTTTTGACGAATCAATGAACAGCCGCCATTCAGCAGGATCATACTTGAGTTTAAACTTTTCCATCACTCCGTATATATCGTTGCAAAATACCAAATCTTCCTCTTTGCTGAAATACTTCAAAAATTGTGTCTCGCGGTTGCGGTACCAATAAAAAAGTTGTTCCTGGTGACAATAGATTTTTCTGTTTAAGCCGAGAACCTAGCAGTTGGGCAGCATCTTTTGGGAGTCCTAAATCCCGGACTAAATCATTCAATTCAGCTTGAGAGAAAAGTTCAGGTTTCGGATCTGGTTCAGTTTCAAACTCGGAAGTACTGGACTCATCGGGAAAAGCCATCTGATGAGTCTCATCATGATCAGAACCGTCCACACAAATATGATCCAAAGATTTTGGTGGTTCAGGCACAGGTACTTCGTTGCTATGAGGCATAGGCCTAATTGCTGAGGGAAGGTTGGGGTAACTTATTACGTTCTTATTTTTTAAGTTGTATCCCTTCACAATGCAAGAGCAAAAATAGCAGTCACTGCTGTGGTCTCTTTGTTCACGCCACATCATAGGTATTCCGAAACGAAATGCTTGTTTTTTACCTTTCATCCATAAGCGTA
This sequence comes from Ichthyophis bannanicus, assembly GCA_033557465.1. NCBI lineage: Eukaryota > Metazoa > Chordata > Amphibia > Gymnophiona > Ichthyophiidae > Ichthyophis > Ichthyophis bannanicus. Next base: position 88,873,153 of record CM066051.1, read on the forward strand.
GATCTTCCTCACATGTCTAGCACACTTTGTGAGGAGCCCACGGTTTGTCTTGATCGCCTAACTTCAAACCGAAATAGGCGAAATATACTTTTTTAATAAATGCAGAAATGTTCCTCTGCCGCTTTTTCACGGTATATTCCCCACAAATAAAACAAAAACTGTCCGGAGAGTTGACGCAACCTCTGGCTCTGTGAGCCATCACAAATACACAGCACTGCAAACTACAACTGTAGTGAACCACTTCGGAATAAAGCTGGATTATGACTGAGCAAACAAAAGGTAATAATGAACTTGCAAGAAACTGAAATTTGACAGGAACGTTCATGTCGCAACCACCGTGTTTGAGCGAGCGAACGAGGCGAGGCGAACAGGAAAGAACATGCGCCAGCGCGAGTACTGGATTTAGCTCCCCGCCTCCCAATTGTCCTGTTAATGTATAAAATGAATACAAAACACTCTAAAATATCATGAGGGAGTGTTTCTAGTTAGTTAACCATTACAACCTCTATTTTGGGCCAAGAAAATAAACTGCAGTCGGCTAAAAAGAAATTATGTGAACATTCCTTATATGGGTAAGAAATCTAATTTTGCAAGAAAACGTGACGTGATGGAACATTTTGGCTATTTTTCCTGGATTCAGCACCCCAAAATCTATAGGAATCAGTTGCAAAACTGGAGGCAGTTTTTTGGTAGTGTACCTGTGTTATTTTGTGTTACGAGCATGCGGGAAGTACACGTAACATGAGTTACTGGTAAAAACAAATGCTGGTTACTTTTCCTGTATCAGTGGTTTTCATCCAGTCACTGGGACACACCAGCCAGCCACGCTTTCAGGAGAACAATGAATATGCATGAGACTGATTTCCATACGCTGTCTCCATTGTATGTAAATTCATCTCATACATATTTATTGTGACTCTCCTGAATACCTAAGTGGCTGGGTGTGTTCTGAGGACTGGGTGGAGACCCCGAGGCCTAAATCATGCATTATTGCCACTATGCAGCTCAGTAAATGCCTCTGGGGCCAGGGAAATACCTTCTGTACCTGAATGTAACTCCCTTTCAGCTACCAGTGATGAGGTGTTAGCAAAATCCAAAAAGAAGAGAAGTTCCTATAACATACCAATCTGCAAACTGTGTCCGTACATGTCACGGGGACCCACAGTCCTGCCACATGGGAAAGACATTCAGCATTAGAGGATCCCACTCATTCTCCTCCTGTAATGCAGGATCCTCAGTGCAGGGAAGGGGTGAGGAAGGCTACAGTGGGGAGACAGACCAAAGGTTACAGAAGCACAACTTGGGTGATCCTTCCATCCATTTCCCAACTTCTAAGAGACATTTTCACTGTGCATAGACGTCCGATTAATAAAATGAAAAGGGTCTCAGTCGAGTCTTCATATTCAGAGACACCACCACTGTTACGCTATCACCAGGAGTCTATAGATGATAAAATGTATAGGGGGGATAGTCAGTTGCAGCTCCTAGAGCTTTAAATCCAGATAATGCAATCCCAAAGTCCTATCTGGGCTCCGGCACTGAATATCTGAGTCGCCCGTACTGACATTGAATATTCTGGCTAAGGGGATTACACATGCTTAGCAGACCTGATAACCATGACAATCCCTTTGAATATTAGGCCTATGTATTTATTTATTTATTCAGGGCATTTACTCTGCTATAAGCAAAACTTATAAGATGTTACAAAAGAACATAGATAATAAATAACAGACAAGACAAAAACAGAAAAAATTGCAAAATGATGGAACTTTGTACAGACTGAGAATTCTAACTTTTATCTATTTCTATGTAGAATCTCTTTCCACAGAACTTGGTAAGTTTTTATTCTCTTATGAAAGTGTTGCTTAAAGATTTTCTTTCCTAAAATTGTGTCTGTTGCTCTCTGAGCTCTGACGGTTGTGTTTCTCTGTTTCGTTTCAGAGTGGAGAAGATGCTGGAGCTATGCAGGTAACAGTCTGATACAATTACATTTCTATAATATGAATTTCCTCCTCTGTACAACTCTTTCAATGTCATCTCACAGTCCAAGCTTCTATTGATAGTGTTAGGGAGAGAAATATTCTGTCCCTATTCTCTCCTTGTCAGAGGAATCACCCCCTGACTCTGCAGTGTATTAACCAGGGGAAATGCACGCACATCCAGCATACTGAAATTACCTATCAGCAGCATTTCTCTTTTCACAGCAATCCTGCGAATGTCTTCAATTAGATCTCTGTCCAGTTCTTCTGCCCGTGAAGCAGATCTGTATATCACCATTGGAAATGGGTGCTCCATTCCCTCTTTCCAGTTTAACCCACAGCGGTTCCTCCTTCCCTCATAAACCCTGTATTCTGAAGCTTTAATATTTTTTACACATAGAGCCAATCCTCTGCCTCTGCTTCCTACCCTGTCCTTCCTAAATGAATTATAGCCTAGAATAATTACAACCCAGTCGGTAACCGCCACTAAATCCAAGTCAGCCTCTTTCATTAAAGTCTCAACATCTGGGAGCTTATTTCCCATATTACGGGAATTACTGCACCCTGCTTTCCAGATATTGCCCCTTCTACCCATTTCTAAAGAAGTATTTAATGTTTTATTTACCAGGGGGCTTTCGTCACCCATCTCCAGTGAATCTACTACTACTCCTACTAGTTTAAAGCCTTCTTCCGTAGCTTAGCCAGTCTGCTGCAGAAGACACTTAGGGCCCGTTTACAAAAGGCATTTATACGGTTTACAGCCCTTACACGGTTAGTGCATTTAGTATCCCCTCCTAACTCTCCTACGTGCCCCAGTGCTATCCGGTTAGCATTGGGGCATGTCAGGGGCTTTCCAGGGTGGAGCAGAGCTGGCAACAAGCACTAAGCAAACAGCAGTGATATTGCATGCTGCCCGGTTAGCGAACTGCACTGAAAAAAAAAGCAAGGAAAACCCTCGCCTTTCGGTGCAGAAGCTAACGGGGCAGCATGCAATATCGCTGTTGCCCAGTTACTAATATGGCTTCCGGCATGTACAGCAATCCCTGTAAAGGGTCCATTATTCCTTTCCCAGCACTTCTTATCACTAACCCTTGGGACGTCCGTCTGGGTTGAGGAATCACCTTACCTTCTTTGTCTGGAATCCAGGGGAACAAACACACACACACACCTGCACATAAGTGGTATGCAGTTTATTCCAAAGGGTGGAGGGATTGTCCGTATTTTATACATTCTTAGAAACATAGTCATACGTCATTCACCCATCTTCTGGGGGCCCCCTATAGTTTATCAGTAACTAATGCAAAAACAAGTCATCCTTGAGTAGAACAATCAGTTTAGCTTACACAGCACATTCCTTTTTCCATACCCACCAGAATGTACAAAGGGCACACACATATGATTCTGATTTCTATAGGATTCTAATTTCTCTTGTGCAGGCCTCCTGTATATGCACTTAAACTAAGCATTATTATTACAAAGGACACATATATAGGATTCTGATTTCCCTAATAATCCCCCCTTTGGGCCTGCATAGGCCCACTATAAGAACAGCCTAACAATCTACTACAAAATAACTAAACAGACATTATTAATGGAACATCTGTATGTGGCAGCTCAGGTACATCAGCCACCATAAAAGCAGGAGTATAGGAATACATAAAAGTGGTAGAGCTTTGTAGGGCCTTTCAACAACAGCCAAGAACAAATGAATATACAACAAAAAAGAACAAGAATTATAAAACCGCTCAATAGGGCAATAAGCAATCCTTTGAGACCACCCCAAAGAAAGATACATCAGAGAGTAATCATGAGAAACTTCCCTGTAGTTGAAGAACAGTATAGAGCAGTATTAAACAGGCTAAAAGCAGAAACAATAAAACAATCTGTAGCATTAAAACTAGAGACAGTTTACAATGAGCAAGGGACCTAGTCATATCCCAAAGAGGGGCGAGTAACACCAATGTTATACAAAAAGTAGAAAAAGAAACATGGGGCTGGGTGCAGTTTAAATTATCCAGTATAGTAAACGTCTACATTTCACACAGATTAGAAGGTACAGTAATGAAACATGTTGAGAGAAAAGCTCCAGTTTGTAGCGAGCTGCGCACACAAAAAAGTAAGGCAGTCTGGGCAAGTAGTATTGCCGTATTAACAGTTCCTGAAATGGACTGAAGGAGGCACCACATGAGTGGTAGGAGGAGTCAACACAGTCTTGTGCGTGATGGTCAGGAGGCTGGAACCGAAGATGTCAGTGGAGACGATACACGCTTGATTCTTGACGCATGGATCCACAAAGGGGAGGAGTCACACAGGATGGCTGACCATGTGATAACGATCACTGTAGTTTGGAGGTCCATAGAGCGGGTCTAAGGTACCGTGCTTTTGAGGTGCTCTGACCTGTCACCAACCTTGAAGGGATATATTGGTTCGGTACCTCTAGGCCGAACGCTGCTTTTCTTCAGGAGTCTTCTCCTCTCCTCTCCAGTTGCTAGGGCCTTGGCTGCCCCGGCGTCAGCTATTTCTCATCCTGGTCCTGAAGCCTGATCTGTATATGGAGAATGTTTCCAGCGAGGGCAATGGCTTCAGGATCTTTTAGCCGCCACCTTCACTGCAATCGGTATTATCAGAAGAACTTGGAACGGTCCCATACTGGAAAAGGGCTTGTACTGTGTGCTGGTGGTATGTCTTTACCAAAATCCAGTCTCCGGATTGAAAGAAAAGAGCTGAGTCATCCAGCAGAAAGGACTGGACCTGCTGAGCATACCTGTGGAGGGAAGAGAGTTGCCTCTGCTGCTAGGAAATACAAGAGATCAAATGTGAGGCTCAGGAGTATAAAAAATAAGCAGTCTTCCATATAACAGTTCAGAGGGAGAAAAAGTTCAGTCTACTCCCTTAGGGCAATTTTTTTTTGGTTGTTTGTTTATTGAACAGAGTCAAAGGCAAGACAGTTTAGTGTCTTTACAAAGTTTTTTAAGGTTTCGGAGATTCCCCCCTTCGTGGATTGCTGCTTGCATACAACAGCCAATCCTAAGCAACTCAATTTAGCTAATACATTTTGACAAGATGCCCACACTTCCTCAAATTTTTTTACAATTTTTAGAATTATACCAATTTGTAAAAACTTGTGTAAGTAACTTTCCTCCTTTAGTTTCATGTGTCGGGCCAGGACACATAGAGGCAAAAAGGGATAAAAGCATCTGAAAAGCACCACATGGCCAGTGTGGGTCTCCCCAAAGCTCATTAGGATGAAAAAGTGCACTCAGCCTATCTCCAAGTGTCTATTCCAATTATTGGGTATATCTCTGGGCTAGATGACTTCCAAATTGGAGTTAATAGGGATGGCATAATCAAATATTGTAGAGTATTCATTGTCAGTTTTCTTTCTAGGTGGATACATCGGATACATCATTTCACATTTTAATTTACCCTCACCATTTTATAATGTTAATCTAAGTTCTCTTTTCCAACATGAATATTCCATCACACTCCTCTCAACACCACTTTTTTTTTTTTCACTTACATCATTCCATCAAACTACATGCATAGGTCCTTCTGTCTTTTTTATACCATACTAGTGTATCCTTATTTGGCAAGGCTGCTAAGAACATCAAACAATTGTTAGAAACTTAGTATTTTTGTCAATAAGCATAACAATATGAGTAAACAGTGCTCATTCTAATTAGCAACTGCCTAAACAAATATAGATAAAGTCCTTACAATATAGGCTAGTGCTTCACAGCATTTTATAACATCAATCCCAATAGGAAGGAGTATGGCTTCTAACAGAACAGCCACATAATCTCTCAGGTGTGACTAAAGTCTATCTTATACCCGGTTCCCAGTGAGAGTGCTGTGGAAACTTAAAAATATTTGAGGACTGATCTTATAATCGCAGTGCCCACAAGGATCTGTGGAGGTTACTCACTAATCATGGTGTTTAAGAGATCCTTTTGATGAGAGGCCTAAGAAGGTTCAAGGCATTTGTGGTTGGTCCTCAGGGTGATGTTTCCTCGGGTTCTTCTTGGCCTATTCCCCCCTGCCTAGTCATGTCTCTTCAGAGGCATAAATATGCAAGGTTCATGTTCTTCAGGCCTTGTGGGTCCTCGAGAAGTCTTAAAGCAGTTAGAATTCCGGTGGCCCAGATCATCACACTCGGAGCAGCACGTTTATTGCCTTTTTCCAAGGCTGTAGCCTCACCTTCTGTCTCCTCTCTCTCTCTCGGTTATCTTTTTTATTTGTTTTTTTTTCTTTTCAAACCTCTCCTAGATCGTTGCTAACAATTAAAACTTTGTTTATCCAATCAACTCAAGTTAATGTTATTGTTTTATTTGTCTACTAACTTTACAAATATTCTCATGTTTTCTGGGAACTACGTTTCATCTTTCCACTAAATAAGATCTATATGCTTGGGAACAGAGCAATTTTCAGATCAGCCTCTTTCCAAAATTCTATAATTTCTATGTGTACTGAACCTCTACATAATGTACTGCTAGAACAAGTATTTTGGTAACATAAAGTGCAAGTGTGTAAACTAAAGAGAACTTGTATGTCATAGTGCTACAATATACTGTATTACTAAAACTGAAATGTTAAAAACTTTTCTCTCTGGACCCCAACACATCAAATCAGAAAGATAGCCAGCACCCATGGTGCTACTGTCCTGTTCGTCAGTCATCAGCACCGAGCTTAACAATGCAAAGTAATTAACTTAAAATCTTACAGTTCAAGAAACAGACATTCAAATAACATGAAACTGCAAAGAGGTGAATTCAAAATCATGCTTTGTCACATTTAAATTAAAATCTTATACATAATACTAGAGACTGGTATCAAACTGATCTGAAACAATGAAATTATGTTAAAGCAATCTACTTAGAGTAACAGTTCAACCTTGATGTTCTCAAACACAGCAAAGTAAACAGCAAGTCTGTCTTGAGTCCAAATTCCTTCAGGCAAATACCGATAGCTGAACAAGAGTCCTAAATACTAAAAGTTTAAAAAGAAAAAGTTGCTTGAGAATTGTCACTAATTGTGATTGCTATTAAATTCCTATAGTTACAACTCTATGTGTTTTGTAATATATGAACAATAATTATGACCTCGGAGGTGCTTGCCACAAAATATAAAAATCATTGTTTTTTTAAACTCTTTAAGTTTACTCAATAGCATACACAAACAAAGACCAGACACATAACATAACCTTATTCACTCAGGATTCAAATCATTTTTTCAAGTTGCAGTCTTTTAATTACTGGCTCAGGATGCCCCATTGTCCTGACAGGGTTCCCAACCCCTACTTTGAAGGTTAAAGAAAAACAATCCAAAACCATTTGTGCCTTCTGTAGCCCACGGGAGGGGCTGCCCCCTTTCCCTCTCTCTTCGGTCTCTTTTCATGTTTTTTAGTTTCTGGTTTCCCTGTAGGGGGAAAGGATAGCCCCAACCTAAATTTTTTTTCTCTTCAGGATACCCTGAAACCTTTCTTACCCAAGAAATGCAGCAGATTGTGAATGACTTCTATCACAACTGGTTTCTCCTGCCCTGAACATAGAAGATCATCTACATAGTGCCTAGGGAGCAGGCTCAAACATATACCTCAAATCTACAATACTAAACCATTTGTGTTCATGCAAAATTTAGCTCAATATTTTTAACCAAAAGCATAAATATACAAATCAAGGGGTTTCTTTTGAAATAAGGTTTTCAAAGGAAAGTATCCGTTGCTAGGTCTGGACAATCTTATTCAGATTCCTTAAATCCTGCACCAACCATCAATAAAGGAAAAACAATATTTACTGTAAACAAAACATATTTTTTTTTCAGCTTGTTGGGAAGAACACTAAGGAGTTACTTATTTGGGAAACTTCTGTTTCAGTTCGTATTTAAACAAGAGACAAATCAAAGCTTACAAGTGCTTTCTTAAGAAATTTTGCCCTGCATAATGAACTAGACCCTCGGGGTATTTGGAGCGCACCCCACTCCCCGAATTCCTCCACTATTTACATTATACATCTCACTCACACACAATCAGTCTCAGTTCCCAATAGAATATAGAAACCACCAAGGTAGATACCAAAGTCCCCCTTTTCCTTACCTCGATCTGTGCACAGAATTTACTGGGGTGCTGCAGTGCCTGCTTTTTTAATTCACTGTTACAGTCCGATTCACAATACCTCTAGTCACCTAGGATCACTGTTCCCTCTAAGCTGTGCGCGTGTGCGCGCGCACACACCTTGCCGAGCGAGCGCACATACTTTACAACAGAGCGCACAAAAATTATGGCTCTGATTCTGATAGAAAACAACACAGACGTCTTAAAATTTAAAAGTTATGATTGTAATTACTAGAAATTTCCCGCTTCATTTAGTAATCGTCTATTTTTCATTTAATTTGATTAAAATCAGTGTGGTGTACATACTGTATCATGATGTGTAGTCAAATTTTAAAGTATATAACTCCGAGTGTCGTTATGTGGCGCACAAAAATTTAACCTTCCTTCAAAAGCTGCACACAGCTGATATTTTATGCGCACACAGCCTACAGAAAATTAGAGGGAACATTGCCTAGGATCATTACCAGCTAGTAAAGAGACCTCTCCGCAGAAAAGGAGGTGAGACTGTTGAAATCAACAGGACGCGTCTTCGCACCTCCACTCAGCAGGAGTCACTCCACCGTGGGAAAATCCCAGCGAGCCCCAGCTGTTATTTACACCTTTACCTGTGGCCAATTCACCTTTAGCCAAGCTGGCCAATGAGACTCTGAGAGGGATATTGTGAAGCAGATTAAGAGCTCTTTAGTATTTCATTATTCAGTACATGGCTATAGCAATGGGTGTCTAACTACAGACACACCCTTTTACATATCTCAGTGACAGTTATACCGTTGTTGAGTACAAAAGTAAAAATTTTTTCTATTTAGCTTGTCTTCTCACAATATGGCAGTAAATAGACACTCTGCAAACAAATAATAATTTACGTTTTAGTATGCTGTTTGACTTTAAGTTTCTGTTCTGTCTGCCTGTCCGTAACCTTTGAACACAAAGAACAGGAAGGGAGGGGGAGGGAAGAGCAAATCAGTGGAAGAACAAACACCACTTGTCACTTGCATTCCAGAGTCATCAGTTCTAGAGAGGGGGGGGGGGTGTCGTATAGGCACAGAGATAAACATGCTAACAGACTCCTGTAACTTACACTGACAATTTGTGTAGAATGGCTGTTTTTTAGCTGCAGTTTTAAAACTTATCACAACATATAGCAGAACATGCACACCCGCGGATTCTGGAGCGGCCCCCTCACCTTGGGACCCCCCATCCTCTAATTAATTCACAACAAACGCACGTCTGGCCACTTGCTGTCTGCACAGTACCCGTCACTAGCGCTATATCGCTTCAGAGTACGGCAGTGGCATTTTGCCAAACTCACACAGGCACACAAGCACACAGAGAAGGAGAAAGATATTACCACAGACCCAGCAGGACGTCCCTGTTATTCACTGCGCTACCCAAGCGCATATTCCCAGCGCTACCCAAGCGCATATTCCCAGCGCTACCCAAGCGCATTTTCCCAGCGCTACCAAAGCGCATTTTTCCAAGACGAGCTACCAAAGCAACATCAATTAAAAAATCTTTGTGCAGCTACCAAAGCTGCTTCAATTTAGAAAGTGCATCGGGGAAATCCAAACTTCTGACACCAAATGTAAAGGGTCCATTATTCCTTTCCCAGCACTTCTTATCACTAACCCTTGGGACGTCCGTCTGGGTCGAGGAATCACCTTACCTTCTTTGTCTGGAATCCAGGGGAACAAACACACACACACACCTGCACATAAGTGGTATGCAGTTTATTCCAAAGGGTGGAGGGATTGTCCGTATTTTATACATTCTTAGAAACATAGTCATACGTCATTCACCCATCTTCTGGGGGCCCACTATAGTTTATCAGTAACTAATGCAAAAACAAGTCATCCTTGAGTAGAACAATCAGTTTAGCTTACACAGCACATTCCTTTTTCCATACCCACCAGAATGTACAAAGGGCACACACATAGGATTCTGATTTCTATAGGATTCTAATTTCTCTTGTGCAGGCCTCCTGTATATGCACTTAAACTAAGCATTATTATTACAAAGGACACATATATAGGATTCTGATTTCCCTAACAATCCCCAGATATCCAATGCCAAAGCCGCATATGACCCCCAATAAATATTTGAGGTTAAGGGTCAGCGGGCAGGGCTATGTGCTGCAGCAGTGCATAGCCTGCCCAGAGGAATATCAGACCCTTCTTGGATAGATGGACCCCATCTCTGCTCTGCAGCCCTTGGAAAATCATCCCATGCTCCAGGAAACCCAAGCGCTCTCGATGACGCCATCCATACAGCCATGCATTCTCTCTCGAATGCGAGTTTCTCCACCTCAGCCTTTACTGTCAACAGGGAGGTTACTAGCGAAGCTTGAAGAATGGTTGAGAATTTGGTAGCTGAGATTTAACGCTAAAAAATGCAGCATCATGCATTTGACCTACAGAAATCCAAGGGAGTGGGACTTCTGTCCTTGAGAAAAAGAGCAGCACCTAGAGGTGATTGTTTGTGATGATCTTAAGATGGCTAAACAGGTAGAAAAGGTGATGAGGAGAGCCAGGAAGGATACTTGGGTGCACTGAGAGAGGAATGGCCAGTAGGAAGGAGGTGGGGATAATGCTTCGGTAAGTCTCTGGTGTGACCTCATTTGGAGTATTGTGTACAATTCTGGAGACCGCAACTTCGAAAGGATATAAACCAGTTGGAGTTGGTGCAGAGGGTGGTTACTAAAATGGTTAGTGGTCTTCGTTATAAAGCATATGAGGACATATTTAAAAGGATATAAACAGGATGGAGTTGGTGCTGAGTGTGGCTACCCAAATGGTTAAAGGACTTCATCAAGGCATATGGAGACAGGAGCAAAGATCTCAATATGTATACTTTGGAAACAAGATGGGAGAGGGGCGATATGATGGCATAAATGCACCAGGGCAGAGTCTCTTTCAATTGAAAGAAAACCCTGCAACAAGGGGGCATAAGATGAAGGTGGAAGGAAATAGACTTAAGAGTAATTTGCAGAAATATTTCTTTACGGAAAGAGGGATAGATGTGTGGAATAGTCTCCCAGTGGAAGTAGTTGAGACAAAGATTGTATCTGAATTCAAGAAAACATGGGACAAACACAGAAGATCTCTTGCAGACAAAGAGACGGTAGAGCTTAGTAGTTGGTATGAAAGGGCAGACTGGATAGGCCATATGGTATTTATGTGCCATCTTGTCGGTACGTTTCTATATGTACAGATGCAAGATTGAATCTAGCAGAACGAGGCATCCACAGGGAAAAGACCCTGTTCTCCTTCTGCCGGTGGGAGGGTCTAAGCAGTAAGAATCATGATGCAAAATTCGGTGTGTGTGCTGGATGTCCCAAGGACTGAACAAACTCGAAATTGTACCACAACATAAAAAAAGTTTTGAAGTCGGGAGTGATCCAAAAGGACTGGAGAAAGGCACATGTGGTCCCTTTACACAAAAGCGGAAGTAAGGATGAGGTTGAAAGCTACAGGCCGGTTAATCTAATGTCTGTGGTTAATCTAATGTCTGTGGTGAGTAAATTATTGGAAATGCTGCTAAAACAGAGGATAGTGAAGTTTCTGAAGTTCAATGGATTGCAGGATCCGAGGCAGCATAAATCTGAATGTTTTATTTCTTTGACTGGGAGACCATGGAGTTGGACTGAGGGAGAGTCCTAGATATGGTGTGCTTACATTTCAGTATGACATTGTTCTGCATAGGCAACTTATAAATAAACTGAGTACCCTAGAGATGGACCCTAAATGTGACAGACTGGGTTAGAAAGAGGTTCAGTGTGAGGCAACAAAGGGTACAGGTAAATGGAGCTCACTCTGAGGAGAAGGAAGTTACTGGTGATGTGCTGCAGGGATCTGTCCTTGGTCAGATTCTTCATATATATGTAACAGGCTTTATTGTTCCATGTTAACTTCTTTGTTAGTGATATTGCAGAAGAGCTGTAAGGTAATGCTTGCCTCTTTGCGGATGATAATAGATTTTGCAATAAACATCCAGGAAAGAGTAGATAACATGAGGAGGGATCTAGCTAAGCTTGAAGAATGGTCTAGAATTTGGCAGCTGAGATTTAATGCTAAAAAATGCAGTGTCATGCATTTGGGCTGCAAAAATTCAAAGGGAGCAGTACAGTGTAGAGGGCGAAGTACTTCTGTCTATGAAAGAGGAGCGCAATCTGGGTGTGATTGTTTCTGATGATTTTAAAGTGTCTAAACAGGTAGAAAAGGCGACTGAGAAAGCCAGAAGGATGCTTGGGTGCATACAGAGAGGAATTGCCAGCAGAAAAAAGGAGGTGATAATGCCTCTGTACGAGGGGGTACCAAAAAACCCCAGGAATAACATTGCCGTGGGCGGAGCTTGTGTAGTACGCACTTCTGCCGCTAGGCGTGTATAGTGCAACTCATTGTCAGTTCAGTGCCGCTTGTGTTGTCGACCTGGCTTGTTCTGTTCATCTGCAGTGATTGTTTTTGCTAGCGCTGTTTTGTTCTTGTTTCTTTTTTTATGATGACAAGTTTAAGTGAACAACGTGCAGCTGTGAAATTTTGTTTTATACTCAGTAAAAATGCTGCTGAAACTGTTTTAATGTTGAAAACAGCTTATCAAGATGACGCTATGGGAAAAAGTCAAGTGTACCAGTGGTTTGCTCGGTTTAAAAATGGCGACATGTCGATTGATCACAAACCTCGTTCTGGGCGTCCATCAACTGCCCGAACCGATGAAAATATTGAAAAAATTAGAGAGCTTGTGCTCACAGACCATCGACAGACAATTGATCAACTGTCAGAGATTAGTGGGTTATCTTGGAGCTCGGTTCAGCAAATTTTAACAGAAGATTTGGGAATGAAAAGGGTTGCTGCCAAGTTTGTTCCTCGGGTTCTGACTGACAATCAAAAGGAACATCGATTTGAAACATGTCGTGTTTTGAAACAGCTTGAAACTGATCCAGATTTTCTGTCAAAGGTCATTACAGGTGATGAGTCATGGTGCTATGGTTATGACCCAGAAACAAAGCAACAGTCAAGCCAATGGAAGACGTCATCGTCACCCCGTCCAAAAAAATGTCGTCAAGTCAAATCAAACATCAAAACAATGCTGATTTGCTTTTTTGATGCCAAGGGGGTAGTTCATTCAGAGTTTGTTCCCCCAGGTCAGACCATCAATCAAACCTTTTATTTGGAAGTTTTAAGAAGATTGCGCAACAGTGTTCGTCAAAAAAGACCCGATTTGTGGCAGACAGGAGACTGGTTCTTCCACCACGACAATGCACCTGCACACACAGTCATCTCTGTTAGACAGTTTTTGGCTAAAAATGGCATGGTTCTGCTGCCCCACGCACCTTACTCGCCTGACCTGGCTCCGTACGACTTTTTCTTATTTCCACGCATGAAAAGGGGCATGAAAGGACACCGATTTGACAGCATTGAAGAAGTCAAGAAAAAAAGAGAGAGGAGCTGTCAGCCGTTTCTAAAGATGACTACAAAAAATGTTTTGAACAGTGGAAGCACCGGTAGGACAAATGTATTAGTTGTAATGGAGAGTATTTTGAAGGGGATAAGGTTGTTTTGTAAAGAATTTGAAATAAATAGCTTTAAAAAAATAATTCCTGTTTTTTTTGGGTACCCCCTCGTATAAGTCTTTGGTGCGATGTCATTTGGAGTATTGTGTGCAATTCTGGAGACCGCACCTTCAAAAGGATATAAACCAGATGGAGTTGGTGCAGAGGGTGGTTATTAAAATGGTTTATGGTTTTCATTATAAAGCATATGAGGACAGACTTAAATGGCTTGATAATAATTTGGGCAGGCTATGCAGCATTACCATGCCTTCAGATAAGTTGAAAATTTTCTATAAAGTTATAATAATAAAGTTATGTACTGATTGAGAGGGATTTTATGACCTGTGAGAATGAGTGCTCTAAGTATCCCATAGACTTTTGTCCAGATGAAGGGACATTTCTGAGATCTTTTCTCCTAATTTCTAATTGAAATGAATATGCAATTTCTAAAGATTTCTTGAAAAAAATTGCAATACTATACACAAAGCAAACCCATTTGGAGAAATTGCCCTCCCTCTTCCCCGCCAACATTCCCCATGACAGACACACCTCTATATAAATTGGCCCAATATGCTTTTGGGGGGGAGGAGGGAGCCTAAGTAGGGGTGAAATAGACCAATCAGGTAACACTGAAAAAGGAGCCAATAGACTTCCTTTCTGCAGTCTCTGAGTTATGCCAAGGGCCAATAGGATTGCTAGTATCTCTGAGCTTTGTCACTGAGCAGCAACCAATAGCAGAACTTCTCTCATAGACTAAACGAGTGACACGGGAACCAGCCAATGAGGAGTCAATGAGGGTTTGAGGTAAATGCATGAGGAGCCAATGAGAAGTTTGTGCTCATATTTATTAATGTCTCTCCTCCCTGCAGTGGATGTGACTCTGGATCCGGAAACTGCTCATCCCCGGCTCATCCTGTCTGAGGATCGGAAAAGTGTCAGATGGGGAGACACAGAACAGAACCTGCCGGACAATCCTGAGAGATTTGATATTGAGGCCTGGGTGCTGGGGTTGTGAGTGCTTCACCGCGGAGAGACATTACTGGGAGGTGGGGTGGGGGATGAATGCTGCGTATTGGGGGTGTGTAAAGAGTCTGTGAGGAGGAAGGGGAAGATCATTCTATCACCTGAGGAGGGATACTGGGCATTGAGGCTGTGGTATGGTGACCACTGGCTCCTCACCTCCCCCATGACCCGGCTCCCCCTGAGCGAGAGCCCCCGGGCAGTGGGGATTTTCCTGGACTATGAGGCAGGAAAAGTCTCATTTTACAATGCAGATAATAAATCTCATCTCTACACCATCACCGACACCTTCACAGGGACGCTCCGACCTTTCTTCCGGACATATACAGGAAATCTGAGAATCCGCCCGGAGGCAGCCTGGGAATGAGAGAGCCGCGCTCAGGGCTGGACGTTTATTTTCCACATCTGATTAAACATCTGGGGGGCAGCACTAGAAATGTACTTTAGTTTTTCTTAGAATGCTGCCACAGACATTTGTCCTGCTTTCTATGTGGGCCCCTGAAGGAGGGGAGGGGGTTAAACCCCTCTTGTAATGTAACGACCTAAAGAGACCCCAGTCCAGCGTCCCAGATTGATGACGGGACTGAAGGCAGCTGCTTGTTACTGTTAACACTGATATGATATATCTCTGTAATCTGATGCATTAAACTAATTAATGTATTTTATGTTCTCATCATCAGAAGTTGCTTAGTTATATGTGGATATCGTCATGTAACTACTTTCTTTTCTTTCATTTCTTCACATTTTGGATGTCTGAACTATGATATTCCAGTTTTATTTTATACAATCAGGAATTTGATTTTCCAGATCTGAGCAAATTTTGTGCCACAGAAATGGGATTAGTGCCTGTGAATGTGGGGAGGGGGCTCAGTGACACAATGATGGTAGAAATGGGATTACAGACTGTGAATGTGAGGAAGGGACTCAGTGACAAAGAGAGGGGGACACAGATGGGATTAGATCTTCTGAATTTGAGGGGGTTCAATGGCAGACCAACAAAGAGGGGTTTGGAGCCTTTATATGTGAAGAGAGCTCTCAGTCACACAGGGAGAGGGCCAGAGATGTGATTGGAGCTTGCAAATGTGGGGAGGGAGCTCAGTGACACAGTGAGAGGGACAGATATGGGATCAGAGCCTGTGAATGTGAGGAGGGGGCTCAGTGACACAGTGAGAGGAACATAGTTGGGATTAGAGCATGTGAATGTGGGGAGGGGGCTCAGTGACTCAGTGAGAGGGACAGAGATGGGATTAGAGCCTGTGAATGTGAGGAGGGGGCTCAGTGATGCAGTGAGAGGGACAGAGATGGGATTAGAGCCTGTGAATGTGAGGAGGGGGCTCACTGACACAGTGACAGTGACAGAAATGGGATTAGACCTTTTGAATTTAAGGAACTGTGGGGAAATCCATAGCTCTGTCCTTTTGTACAGTAATAAGGATCACTAGTGTTAACCTCTGGGTCAATATTCAGTTGGGATTAGAGCCTGTGAATATGGGGAGGGGGCTCAGTGACACAGTGAGAGGGACAGAGATGGGATTAGAGCTTGTGAATGTGAGGAGGGGGCTCAGTGACACAGTGGGAGGAACAGAGTTGGGATTAGAGCCTGTGAATGTGAGGAGGGGGCCCAGTGACATAGTGAGAGGGACAGAGATTGGATTAGAGCCTGTGAATGTGAGGAAGGGGTTCAGTGATGCAGTGAGAGGGACAGATGGGATTAGAGCCTGTAAATGTGAGGAGGGGGCTCAGTGACACAGTGAGAGGGACTGAGATGGGGTTAGAGCCTGTGATTGTGAGGAGGGGGCTCAGTGACAGTGACAGAGTTGGAATTAGATCTTATGAGTTTAAGGAATTGTGGGAAATCCATAGCTCTGTCCTCTGGTAGAGTAATAAGGATCACTAGTGTTAAACCTCCGGGTCAATATTCAGTTGCGGTGATCAGTCTTGAAGAGGCAGCTGACTGCACGGCTAAAACTGAAAAACTATATTCAGCGCTGGAACCCGGATATTCTCTGGCAGTGGTTGGTGGGTACGGCTTGCTGTTTCAGTTTTCTTTGTAGTAATTTGCTAATATCTGTGGATCGGTGATGGGTTCATTGAACATAAGAACATAAGATATGCCATACTGGGTCAGACCAAGGTCCATCAAGCCCAGTATTCTGTTTCCAACAGTGGCCAATCTATGTCATATGTACCTAGCAGTTTCTCCAAGAGACACAAGTTCCACAATGCTTGTACTGGGTCAAGCATTGATATCTTCGGGGTCAAGCATTGATTTATCCAGAGAGCAGCAGCTGCGGTCATGTTAAGTGTCGCTGACTGAGGCTCTCTGGCAATTTTCAGTAACACTGTCCTGTTACTACCACTGAAAATCATTCTGACCACCTGGCACTATCATATAATCCCGAGGGGAGTGTGGGCAGAGTAGAGGCGTCCAGTTCTTATCCGAGAGCAGTGATATTCAGTTCACTGACCAGATAACTCGGGACGGTCTTTTCACTGTCTTATATTATCGGGATACTTAGAGTGGGCTGAATATCGACGCTGTCCAGATCCCTGCCACCCCGACGGCCAAACTCATATCTCTGACGAGCAGTGCTGAATGTAGGATGTTTATTTAACTGTCGTTGCTGGTCTCCCTCTGAATCATCTTTCTGCCCTTCAATCTGTTGATAACTCAGCTGCGCAGCTAATCTTCCGCCAGCCTCAATATGCTCAAATAACCCCTCTTCTCAAGTCACTTCATTGGCTCCCTATCCGTTTCCATATCCAGTTCGAACTTCTACTGATCTATAAGTGCCTTCACCCTGCAGCTCCTCACTACCTTTCCTTTCTCCCTGCTCCCCTCCTCGGGAACTCTGCTCTTCTGGCAGATCCCTTCTATCTGTGCCCTTCTCTTCTACTTCCAACTCCAGACTTCGATCCTTCCACTTTGCTGCTCCTTACGCCTAGAACAAACTACCTGAGTCTGTGCATCAGGTTTCATCTCTGGCCCTTTTCAAATCCAGGCTGAAAACTCACCTCTTTGAGGCCACTTCTGGATCCGGATTCACCTAGTCTCCTATGTGTTTCCTTACCATCCCCCAATATCTATCCTCGTCTTCTGTCTTGACAAGACTGTAGCTCTGATGGGCAGGGACCGTCTTTTACATGTGTTGGTACTTCAGCTGCTGACTTCCTGCTCTGCAGATACTGTCGCTATGTGACGTGGTACAACTTCCAGGTTCAATGCCGATAGCTGCAACTCTGGGTGGACTCCAGTCCTGCTCTGCACATCAGCCCTTTGCCTGTCTTCTCTCTGGACCCTTCATTCACAACAACCTGAAATCCACCTTTACCCTGGACTACAGCTTGAAACATCATTGAGGTATTCATGATGTGTTCATAAAATCTTTCAATTTTTTGGTACAGAAACTTAACAAACTATTGGAAAAGGAACCAATCAATGCCTGAAGCCACCCAGGCCAACCAACATTTGATCGATGTACCTCTTCCAAAACTAAAGTACACAAGGAGCAGAAGCAGTGGACGACCCAGTTGCTTAGTATTAATTCCAAATTGCTTTATTGAAGATCCCCGACGCGTTTCGGCTTGCGCCTTTTTCAAGGGGAGAGTTGCTTACAAAAAATAATAATAATAATAATTCCATTAAAAACATATATAAACAGCATTATGAAAAGGCAACCGGGACACATTTATATAAAGGGAAAATACTTTAAAAATTATTTTAAAATCAAAAAAAACAACAAAACATAATAGCATAGTAAAAGATAAATAAATAAACACGCATATTTTGTAATAAATAATTAAAAATAATAATATTTGTAAAAAATAATTAAAAAACTTAATGCCAAAGTATATAATTAAAAGACATAATTAAAAGAGTAATTAAAAAATTAAAAACATAAAATGGGAAAACATAGAAAACCAGACGCAGGGCAGGAAAACATGGTCCAAAACAGAAAACTACTCACTGAATCATGCACTGGGGTGCCGTTTAGAACTGAGGGACATTAAGGTCCTTAACTTGCCACTGTACGAGTGTAAAGGAGAATAAACAGTTATTCAAACATGAGGCCTCAAGTAACAGGATACTGAACAACAAAGAAAAATATTAGAGTGAATGTACACTCATATGAACCATACTTGAAAAACGTGACTATGTGACCCAGAAAATACATTACAAAAGGATTAAGCTGTGCCTGAAAGGGGCAGTCGAACTTAGCGTTGCATGACAAGATCTTGTTGTGCCGTTCATGCAGAGGGAGGTAGTATGTTTAAAACCATTTGTGCCGTGAAAGACAAGATTCATAAGCTCTTGTTGTGCCGTTTGTGCAGAGGAAGCTATTATATTTAAGACATTCAAACTATGAGAAACTTTTCTTGTAGATAAGAAATATGTATATAATTCTACTTACAGCGGGCACAGAGGTACCAAGACCCTGTGCTTTTTAGTGAGATTCGTGATGACGCTATATAAAAAAAGGCCCGTAGAACCTATTAAATGCAAACCGGCAATGCTAAAATAAACATTAAACTAGCAACCCACTTCTAGTTACCTGCTGAGAAATGTGTAGACACAAAAACAGGTTCTGAAAAACACAGCTGTTTGGCAAACATTCTGGCAGAATAACACGTGAAGCGTTCTTCCAAGTTAGATTAAAGAAACTCTTTGAGACCTGTTTTAAGGATGCTGACTTTCGCGCCAAAAGGGGCGTGGTTATCTTTATCCAATCCCCGAAAGGATATTCGAGCAGAGGAAAGTAGGAAGTAAATAATTAGTATCATTTATGTGATCAATGTTTAGTAATATTTAAAATCAACGACCGTCTCTTAAATCTATACACATCATAGCTTTAATAGGGAATAAAGTGGTTGGCCCGAATTGCAAATGAAGACTGCTCGAAGAAAACAGCTGCTCCGATTAGGGATTTAAATTTAAAAGCGAGCAAGGACTCCAGATCATGTGCAAATGCTATCTTAATAACAGGAAGAAAAAAAAACAAAAAGAGTAAGATGACGGCTCCAATTAAAGAATTGTATGTTAAGGGTACGTTCCAAACTCTTTCAATGTTGGCGTTTCAGTGATTAACTCATGGAAGTGGACACATGCATTCAAATGACCTCATAAAAAATTGATCCATGTAAAAGTACCGCAAGTTGGTTAGATGGCATGCACTTCACGGTGGGCATGCTCAGTAGTGGAGTTTGGGTGGGAGATGCGCAGAGTTTATACCTCAATCTATGTACATAAATGCAAACAGCAAGTGTCTACATGTGCATGTGTTTCATACTTATTCTAGTATTTTATAAAGTCAAGTAGGCCCCTATTTGCCTTCACAAAATAGGTTTAAAATAAGCACCTGATGCCTCTGTTAACTAGGCACCACCTTATAATGTTGCAGCCAAGCAGCTGAAAATGCTCTCATTCTCTCACTCACCCACAGAAGGAAGCACACAGACAGGCTGGAATGCAAACAGGATCTTTTAATGTGCACACAGGTTCAGACAGAGAGCCGGTACCCTCCACAAAAATCTGAGCCCCAAAGGACGTACCACAATGTCTTATATACAGTACAATTTTAAACTCATTCTACAATCTCATTCGTCTCTGGTATTTCCTGTCCACCAATCAGCAGCCCCTGGGGAAGGTGCCTGGGTGACCTGTCCAAACCGGTATGCTCTGGTCTGCTGATTTCTGGGCAAGGGGGTATTGTGCTCAGGCCTGGAGGGGGGGAAGGGTGCCTACTGAAACCTTTGTCTTCCCTTAGCAAGCTGATCACTATGTAAAACCTCATAACTGCCTCACTCCCCCCTTTTTAAGTGAGACCTCAACCGCTAGGGGCGGTAGTGGGCAGTATTACTGGAGGCAAGCCGCAGAGGAGTTTATTGGGTCAGGGCCATGACAGTGGTAGCCGCCTTGCGTTCTACCAGGGTATCAAGGGTGGTGGTAATGAAGTGGTAAAGAATGGGGATACAACATGGCAGAATGGAACAGAGCAGTAAAAATAAAAAAAAAAACCCTACCACTAGGATTTTTAGTCCCCCTAGCCAACTGAACCACTTCATATACCACCCAGGACCCATGGACGGGTCAGTAATATGATTAACTAGATCACGTAGGTCTTGGATAGAGTGTTCAATGGAAACACTTGCGTCAGTGAGTTTAAAACACATACCCTATACCCTCTGTAGCAACTCCTGCCACAAAAGTTCTGTTCCGTGTGCATAAGTTGCTGTACTGTCTGTAAAAGGTTGTAGGGTCTGCAGAGGCCTCTTTCCCTGGGATCCACCCTTATTAACATATTAATGGCTTTTATTCTTGCTAGTGTTGAGTCATTCCTGGCTACACCCTGCCATCCCCTTTGTTTCATTAATCACTGGCACTGTAGTCTTCAGGGCTCATGAGCACTTTGTATCACCAGCTTTGATTGGCCTGTTTAACTTGTCCAGGCTTGCCCAACTTGCTCAGGCCTGTTCAATCTGTTCAGGCCTGGCATGTCTTTTCTTAGCTGGGTCCCATTTTCTGTGCACTTCTGTTGAGAGTATGGCTCCCCCTGGCTTTACTCTTGTTGTGCTGGGCTGGGCTCTGGGTACTCATTTTCTTAGCCCACATGCTTTTTCCGTGCCATCATAATGTATTACAGCCTCAGGCAAGGATGCAGCTATACTAGACATACCTATCAGCCAATTTCCCTTCATTCTCGAATTTTTCTTTTTCTTTTCTTGTGAATGGGGCAAAGGTAATCCCATTAAGGGCAATGGACAACAACCATTTGAGACAGATAGGGGGCATCAGAAAAGCAGCTTCTGGTACTGTTCCCTAGAGACAACATACATTGTAACATCATTTTCTTGCAGCAACTCAATAATATTGACAAACGCATAACATGAAAGTGTATCAAAAGCAGCAGTGCTTAATAATGTGATAAAGAAAGCTCTGAGAATAGTACAGCAAAACTTGGAGCTGGTGTGGGTATTGCAATTGCTGAAGCCGAAATGGCTTGTAGATTTCAGTTACTTTCTAAGAAAACAATATTAAAAGGATAACAATACAATCATTCACAAAAGCCCCCAAAACCCCCCAGTCAGTCCAATAGTCCTCCTCCCATTCTCAGACAATGTGGTCCTGCCTCTCAGCAGTTCCCCAGGACCTTTTTCTGAAGTTTAAGTTCTGTTTCTCTCAAAATTTGAACCTCTCATTCTGATAGGCAGATATCTTGGCCCTTTTTCAATGTGACACACTGATCCAGATAGGGACTCCTTCACACATTTCAGCGGTGGGTGGTTCTGAGTTCTTGGGATGGTCTGTTCCATCTAGAATCTGGCCAATTTCCTCTGCTGGACTCTCTGGATTGCAATTGGTGACATGGCTCCAGGCCTTATTCAGAAAAGTAGCACCAATATTGAATGAAAGAAAAACTAAATATGCTGGATTCCATTTCACAATGATATAAACTTAATTTCATCCATATTTACTTAAGATCATAACTGTCTCATATGGTGTCAACTATGTCTCTCAGTTTGATAAACTCTTTGTCCCCTCTGTCTCTTTACCACTGGAGATTCCTTTGCAGGTAAGAAATATTCCATTATGCCCTTGACTGATCTTTACATGTTTATAGATCAGACAAGTTGCACACATATTCTGCGATTTCTGGCAAGGTTTTTTAGAATTATACCAATTTTGTGAGAATTTATCATCAAATCATCCTCTTTTGCCCATGCGTGCCTGGCCAGGACATACAGGGGCAAAATGAGGCAAAAAGCATCTGGAAGTACGACATGGCCAGTGTGGGTTTTCCAAAGCTCATCAGGGTGCAAGGTGCACCCAGCCTGTCTCCAGATGTCTATTTCTAATTGTTGAGTATGTGTTGGGGCTTAGATGAATTCCTAAATTGAAGATTCTGGAGACGGCATAGTTGAATAAAATGCTCATCTCCTTTTTTTTTACATATTCATTAGCCAGATACATCACTTCAAATTACCTTCATCATTTTAATTGTCCCATCAAAGTCCTTCTTCTTAATATCCCACTTCATCCCTCACAACACTCCCCCATCACCTGCATCGTTCCACCAATCACATACATAGGTCCCTTTCATGTTTTTATACCATACTAATGTATCCTTATTTGGCAAGGCTGCTAAGAATATCAAACAATTGTTTAAAAACTTAGTATTGTTTCTTTTCTCTCATTCTTTTTCTCAAACCTCTCCTGGATCATTGCTGACAAGCAACATTTGGATTTGTCCAATCAACTCAAGTTAAATAATTTTACAAATATTTCCATATTTTCTGGTGTAATTGGCACCTATGGTGTTACTGTCCTGTTCAGCAGTCATCAGCACTGAGCTGCCTTAAATCTTACAGTTCAGAAAACAGGCATTCAAATGATGAAACTGATACTTTTGCATGAAAAGGTTGGGGGATATCTGGAATGCAAACACTTCTCCTTGTATATTTTTAATGCAGAATATTCTTTTTCACATTTAATTTAAAACCTAACAATACCTGAGACTGGCATCAAACTGATCTGAAAACCCTCTGAGGTGCTTGCCACAGTATATAAAATCCCTTTTAACTTTTAATTTTGTATATGTAGTCAAAACCAAATATATGTACCAGAGATAAAAATTCAAGCTGGATTACCCTTTTTATTCAGAGCTCTTAACCTCTACTTTGAAGGTCAAAGGAAAACAGAAACCGTTTCCTTAGTTTCATGCCTTGTTTGTTTGATCTTGCATCAAGGGGCACTTGGCAATGAACAGCCAGCAATGAAAGAAAAACAATATTTACTGTAGATTAAAACATTTAAACACAAGACTATTAGTCTTTTAAGTATAGCAGCTAGCAGCCTATCTGATTGGAATAAGAAGGTTTTCTTGATAAATTTCACTAAACCCTCCCCCTGGGCTGTAAGAAATGGTTTGCAGGCTAGCTCTTACACATGAGCTTTGCCTTACAGATATTCCCCATCCATACATCTTTGCTAATAGTAATTTGACCAGCCTTTGTTTGATCCCACCCTTACACAATCAAGATGCTGGTCAGACATCTGAGGATGCTCAAAGGAGGCACCCCCCCATGGTTCTAGAAGCTTAAACTCTACAATTAAAATTGATGACAAGAGGATTGTTTGGAGGCTAGGTGAATTGGGGTTTTTTTGTCCTCTTTAATGGGTTTCCATTTGTTTGCTAGGAGAAAGACTCCTAGGTGATTTGTCCTTTTGTCCTCTCTAATGGGCCTCCATTCATCTGCTAGAAGAAGAAACTCCTCCCTGATCTTCCAGTATCTTTCTATAGCTATGCAAACAATTTCAATGGTTTCATTCCTAGTATCTTTCTGTAGTTATGCAAACCATCTCAGCAGTTCCAACCATCCCCCACCCACCGCTGAGAGGCATGACCAAAAAACCTGGTTCCCTGACCACTGATCATGCATGAAACATAGCAATGAAACTGGATATGCATTAAACTGGTGTTTTTCACTGTTTGGGGACACAGGGGCGATTTGTTAATAACTTCACCTTTTACTGATAGAGTATCAAAATCAATCCTGAAATATAAAGACCTAATGTCTGGACAAAAACTTTCTTTCCCTAATGTCAAAACTAAACACAGAGACACTCTAACAGTTTCTACATAACAGCACATTAACTATATGGACCAGCCATGAATCTATATAGGGAAACTGGTCCGGATGCTCCTTCACTACAATTTAGCCTCCGGACCCCATGCTCTAATCACAATTTACAAATCACAAGTTACAGTGTAAATCTTCTAATCTCACTTCTGGGAATACAATATACAATATAATCCAGGTAACAGGCAGAGTTTGGTTGTGCAAAACACACAGGACCACAAAGGGAAAAAGAAAGAGGGAAAACAGAAAACAGAGACGTCTCAGCAGCGAATACTCATACACTCTCTTTCCTCAGTAGCAGCTGTTACAAATACACATTACACACACTCTCTCTAGCTGTAGCATAGGATTAACTTTTAGCATGAGGATAATAGTAATATGAGAAATATAGCTAGCTATTTTTCTAATGTCCACTAGATGGAGCTCCAGGATCACTAGCACAAAAGAAGCCCCCAACACCACAAGCACATGGCAGCACAAAAGAAGCCCCCAACAACAGAAGCACATGGCAACACAAAAGAAGCCCACTTAAGGGGGTCAAGTGCTAATATTTTAGGCATTTTAATAGCTTTGGCAGCGCTTTAAATACTTTTAAGGGACCCGAGGTGACAGAGTTGAATTTATACTGCAGTCATTTACTGGCGCTCGCAAGCGCCCCCCCCCCCCTATTCCTTGACCAGATTTACCAGATTTCACCAGAATTTCCAGATACAGAAATACTGAACTCCCCCAAAACAGTACCCAATACAGACTGGACGAGCAATGGTTTCAGGGATTCTGGGGGCCCTTACTCGGACTGCTCGTTGCGGGTGATCATGCCGCTACAGGTTCACAGAATTTACCAGAATTTACCAGAATTTCCAGATACAGAATACAGAACTACCCAAACAGTAAAACAGTAAGGCAGAAGTACTCACCCGACCTCGGATCAGAGAGAGATTGGTTCCCAGCCTAACCAGTCGGTTTTTCAATCGGGGGGGGTGTCAGCCGCAGGGACCGACTGACCCGACGAGTCAAGGTGTCCTTCTGGAGCACAAAGGGGCCCGGGGCGCCAAGGACCGTTAATCACCTGGAGGGGCCGGTCCCTTACCGGTGGAGGCCGATGCTGCAAGAGCAGAAGTCTTCCCACCGTGGGTGTGATGAGAGAGGCTTTTTGTTTAATTTAAAAGGGTCCCACCTGGGGTACCAAATGTTGCAGCCAAGCAGCTGAAAATGTTCTCATTCTCTCACTCACCCACAGAAGGAAGCACACAGACAGGCTGGAATGCAAACAGGATCTTTTAATGTGCACACAGGTTCAGACAGAGAGCCGGTACCCTCCACAAAAATCTGAGCCCCGAAGGACGTCCCACAATGTCTTATATACAGTACAATTTTAAACTCATTCTACCAATCTCATTCGTCTCAGGTATTTCCTGTCCACCAATCAGCAGCCCCTGGGGAAGGTGCCTGGGTGACCTGTCCAAACCGGTATGCTCTGGTCTGCTGATTTCTGGGCAAGGGGGTATTGTGCTCAGGCCTGGAGGGGGGGGGGGAAGGGTGCCTACTGAAACCTTTGTCTTCTCTTAGCAAGCTGATCACTATGTAAAACCTCATGGCTGCCTCAATAAAATTACCCTCCACAGGCTTATTCTTTAAAGACAGCATGAAATGCAATTTGTGCCTTCAAGTCAGTGCTGACTCCTGGCGACCCAGCAGCTCCTGGGTTTTCTTGGTAGTGTGACTGGAAGTAGGTTGCCAGGCCTTTCTTCTGAGGCAATGGAGAGTTAAGTGACTTGTCCAAGGTCACAAGGAGTGCTAGTAGGTACTTAATTCTTGTTTGGATCATCCTCACTCAGGGGCAGCTCTATAATGAGTCTGAGTGAGGCGGTTAGCCTCAGGAGGCAATTTGTTGGGGGGTGGCAAAATTGCCCCCAAAAAGACTGCCTCACTCGGCCCTTCAAAATAAAAATTAAAAAAAACTCTCCGGCATAAGAAGCAGCTGCTGCTGCTGCTGCACCAGTGGTGGCAGCAGCAGAATGAGGAGCCACGTGGCTGCCCCCCCCCCCCCCCGGAGAGCCTGTTGGTTTCCCCTCCACCCCGGCTCAGTTTTACCGAGCTCGCAGTTGAAAGGAGAGTGTTTCACTTAACTTGCAGCTCTGTTAAAGCTGAGCCCGCTGGTGCTGATGGAAAACAGTACATCCTGGTGTGAAACACTCTCCCTTCGCTGCAGCTCTGCAAAGCAGAGTCAGCGCGGAGGGGAAACCGGCAGACTTCCTGGTAGTCCCTTCCTGGGATCTCTCCTTGGTCCTCAGGTGTCTTGTGCGGTCACCATTCGAACCCATTAGGTGGATCGCCCTCCTGGACTTGTCCCTCAAAACTGCCTTCTTAGTTGCCATTACCTTGGCCAAGAGGATCTCCGAACTACAAGCCCTCTTCTGTTCGGATACCTTTCTCTCCTTCTCTGTGGAAGGAGTGTCCCTGTGGGTAGTTTCGTCCTTCCTACTGAAAGTGCTTACATCCTTTCATGTCAACCAGACTCCCTGCTTTTCCCAAAGAACAATGACAGGACCCCGAGAAGGGGCTTTGGTCAGTCGACATCAGCGGGGTGCTATGGCACTACCTAAAAACCACAAATTCTTTTCATAAGTCAGGTTACCTTTCCATCCCCTTTGCAGAGCCTCGCAGGGGCTTTGCAACCTCCAAGGCCACAACTGCCCGCTGGCTGTGCCGAACCATTGAGTCTGCTTACATCCTACAAGGAAAGCCGGTGCCCCTGGGCCTTTGGGTGCACCCCACACGAGCTCAGGCGACATCATGAGCCTAACACTCACAGGTTGTTCCCCTAGACATTTTTTGGACAGCCATCTGGTCCTCTCTATCCACCTTTGTGCAACATTATCACCTCGATCTCCAAGCCCGAGATGCAACGTATTTTGGACCACAGCGTGGGGGCAGCTGCTGTCTCTTCCCACTCTGAGTTGGCATAGCTTGGGTAACTTCCACTTGTCTGGACTGGTCTAGCAGGATGAATTGGAAGAAGTTTCACTTACCATTATTTCCTTTCCTGGAATTCTGCTAGAGCAGTCCAGCTCCCGCCATGTTCCCACCTACCTTTCAGCAAGCTTTATCAGGACAGCATGTCAGACAATCTTGTTCACAGAATCAAGGGCCACAATTCTACCTTGGTTGTAGATGGCACGGATTGGGGGCAGGGAGAGTTCCAGAAAAGATGGAGCTGGAAGGGGGGACTCAGCCCACTTGTCAGAACTGGTCTAGAAGGATTCCAGGAAAAGGAAAATTAAGTGAAATTTCTCCATCCCTTTAAGGAAGGATTGAGTGTTGCAAGACAGATAGTTAGGCAGATAACTTGGGACAGCATAGAAGCAGTTTGCATACCTCTGCACCTAGCAGTGTTCAGTATTGCTGTTATAGGGCAGTGCCGGTGCTGACCTCAGTATTTCAATGTGGTCACTATCCATATGATCTGAAATTTAGGCTGCAATTTCTTTGCCTAGATGTGAAGTCCACTGTTGCCACAGGGCTTTGAGTGATGCTAGGATGTGGATAATCTCACTGTACATGGAGCTTTTTGTAAAATACTTGGGTAGACTGGCGCACATTCAGCGGGCACAGCCATATTAAAAAGGAACGCATAGAGAGAACATGTGGCATCAATCGGGGGTTTGGACGTTTATGTTCCAGTGTGGTAGGCGAAGGCCTATGATCCATGGTGTCTGAAATAAGCAGACAGGCCTAAACAGCTTGACCTGTAAATGAAGCCTGTGGAGAGGCCCAAAGGAATTGCACATCCCCCACTGTGCTGCTACTAGAGAATTGAAACCTAACTGAGCACAATTAAGCTTAGCTAGGCAGAATCGAATCGAAACTTAGAAAATATAGAAAAATAAGGTTTAATGGTATTGATAGGAGAGTGAAGCTTCTGTGAAATTATTGACTCTGCTGAAAGAAAAGTTACAGTGCCCTGCTTTCCCACATGTTCTAACTAGCTAAATGACCTTGGAGGAGAAAAGTATCTAAGTTGGTGAACTGACCATTGTAATTGGGACTGAAAAGGGGGTAAGCAGGCGTTGAGCCCCACGACCAGAGTCCTAATTGGATAGACATATCAGTACCGGGACCAATTGAAGGGGTACGAGGGTGTTACCGGGACCAATGAAAGTTTGCCTATGTCTAGAATGGGAAAGAAAGCTATAAAAGTTGTTGTTTTACTAACAGCCATTTGCTCAGCCATTTTTGAATTTGGATTCTGCTTTGAGACTTGTGCCCAAATAAATGATTGGACCTTCTGAACAGACTCCTGGGTATCATTGGTTTGTCTGCGCTCTGATTGCTACAATTCCTTGGTGCGTTGGCCGGGAAGGTGTGGTAATAGAGGGTATATAGGGCAATATACCACGACTTTCCTCCTCTACAAAAGTTTGGTCCTACCGGGATCGCGCCCTTCCGACGGGGTCGGTTTCGCTCCCTGGCGCCACGGGGGGCGTGGTGGGTCCTTGCATCGTAGGGAGCTGGTTGGACCCCTCGGCAGGTGCCTGGTACCGACACGGCTGGAACCAAAACACCTCGAACCCCGAGTGAGGGGATGTCTGAGGTCCCACTCCTGCACCTGCTTGGGAACTGGGAAACCGGAATCCGGTGAGTATAGTTTTGATTTGACTAAGACAGCTTAGTCAGAGCAGAACTGTTTGAATCTTGGAACTTGGAAAAGAGAGCTGATCACATCTCTAATGAACGGTCCGAGTACCTCTCGTCTGAGTATGCGCAGAGTGAAACCACAGTCTTCTAATATTTTGAATTTTAACATAGCCTAGTCAGAAAAGACAGGATTGGCTGTGTTTTTTGGGATATGTTGCTTAAGCATGATTGTATGAATGAAAGTGTGAATGAGCAGGTCTTGCAACACAGACCAAGCGAAGGCGGACTCCTGAGTAACGCATTTTTCTGTCCGGGTTGACCGCCGTGTCCAGATCGTAAAAAGGAGGAAGCGACCGTCGTCGTGTCTTGTTATTTGTTTTCCTTATATGTTTCATAGGACCAGTGAGGACCCCTTACCCGCGGTCCGCCCTCCTTATCCCTTCGGTCTTGTTGGTGCGCGCACACATCAATATGGGAGGGGCTGGATCTACTAGGAACCACTCCGTTAGAATGTCATGAATCACGCATTTTAGTAAAGGATCTTCAGGAGGATTATGGAGTAAAACTGACCCTCACGATTACAGCTTTTGTGTTACTAGGGATTGTCCTGTCATAGAACCCGATGTGGCCCCGAGATGGTACCTTTAACTGAGGAATCCTTTCAGTCAGTTCATCGGAAGGTGCGAGTAGCGCACCCCGATCAAGTATCCCTATAGAGATTCTTTGGTTCAGTGTTTGTGAAGTTTCCGCGCCCCTTGGGCAAAGCGTTGTTATGAAAGAACAGTGCAGAATAAATGTTAGCACGACGGACAGATCAGACACCCCGAAAACAGGGACAGCTAAGAAACCTAGCCGAAATTGAAATCTAGCCAGAAAACCTGTTCTCCCGGCGACCCCGAGTCCCCGGGAGCTATACTTAGGCAGCCCCGACCTCAGCACCCAGTAAGAGTAAACCCCACGCCGCTTCCCGTTGGCAGCCCCCCGGGACCGGGAGAAGTCCACCCCCTGACCCGCCCGGAGAC